>OX336887.1:22039535-22247035 GCA_946959425.1 Argyrosomus regius
CCCTCAGCAGCAGCACCAGCAGCAATTTGCCAATATGCTGGACTCTGGGACAATATGAACATTTCAAGACCAAATTTCCTTTCATATTTGCTTCAAATAAAGCTCTAGGATGTGAGGTTTGTAGAGATGCAGGTTCACCAGGGGTTTTAAGGTCAGGGTCCAACAAACATTCATTTTCTTCTGAATGGCAAAATGCCAGAGTCACTCCTTATGGCAACACAAAGGAAAAACAAATAAAATCACTGAGAAAAATACATGACCACAAAACATCACACAGTCACACACTGGCTGAGTCAATTTGTCAGAAGAAAGCTGAGAGTCCATTAGATGCCAGCTTTCTTAGAGCACAACAAGAACAACTGAGCACCACTGAAAAAGTCTTTAGAACAGCGTATTACATTGTAATAGACCATTCACAGACCACCCTGGCCTTATAGAGTTACAAAGAATCAATGGACTTAACATGGGAAGAGTCCTGCACACTAATGTTTTGTGCACAGATATTGTACATTTCATTGCAGAAGAAATGAAAAAAGCCCTGATGGCGAGTATCTGGTGTACAAGGCCCAAGGTGTCTGTTCTGATTGATGAAAGCACTACAGTTAGCAAAAAATCTTGTTTGGTTGTATACATGCGAGCAGCTGTGCAAAATTCAGACCCACTCACCTTTTTCTTAAGTGTCATTGAGCAGACTACAGCAGATGGCATAACTGATGCATTGCTCAACTGCCTCATGGACAATGGATTAGACGATGACTTTCTAAAGGAATGCTTTCTTGGGTTCTGTTCAGATGGGGCATCAGTGATGCTGGGTAAAAAGGCAGGGGTGTATGCAAAGCTAAAAGTGAAACATCCTGACATTGTTGGCTGGCACTGCCTCAATCACAGGCTGGAACTTTCAGTTGGTGATGCGGTAAAGTGCTGTATTGAGACTAATCACTTTAGACGTTTCCTTGATAAACTGTACAGTCTCTACAACCAATCTCCAAAGAACCTTAGAGAACTAGACAAAGCTGCAGCATCAGTGGGAACAGAGTTGCGCAAGATAGGTTGTGTTTTAAATGTAAGGTGGGTAGCTTCCTCCTACAGAACCGTTGAGGCTGTGTGGAACATGTATAGTGCTCTGCATAAGCACTTCATTAGTGCTAGTCAAGATGTGGCTAGAACCTCCTCAGAGAGATGCATGTATGAAGGGCTGGGAGAAAAATTGTTCTCTGCAGACTTCATTGAAAATCTGGGGCTTATGTTTGATGCTCTAGAGCAGTGTTTCCCAGTCCTGGTCCTCGGGGAACACTGCCCTGCATGTTTTAGATGTTTCCTGCTCCAACACACCTGATTCAAATGAGTGGCTCGTTATCAGGCCACTGCAGAGCTTGATGACGAGCTGATCATTTGAATCAGGTGTGGAATCTATCAGATTCATGCATGTTTTATGTACTTATGTAGTTATAGACTGAAACAGAGACTGACACTGACTGAAATGTGTATTCAATATTTTTATTGTGAACGTGAACTGAATGCTCCATGTTCAACTTTGAACTTTTGTGATGATTTTGTGGGCTGGTTTACAGCTCTGCATGTCGTTCTGCAGACTCCCAGGTGTCACCCCACACTTGGCCACTGTCAAGAAAAGAAAAACACACACACACACACACACACACACACACACACACACATATAGGTTAAGAGGAAAACCATGGTGGTGACCTATGAGAATGGGTAGGTTGAAATATCATCTGTATTCATGTCATGCTACATACAACTTCACTTTAAATTAGTCCAAATACATGTATTGACATGTGTACTGCATCATTCGTGGATTATTAGCATATTCTTAAATGCACAAAGTGTGATGAAGAACTGTTTTTAAAAGAAGTATGTAACAGCTATTGTTTCCCTTTTCGCTTTGGATAAGGCGTCAGCTAAATGGCTAAATGTAATTGAAGCTAGACAAGAGGAAGTAAGATCAATGCATAGCACGGGTCCATTAGATAATAGGATGTAAGATAGTCACGTGGCTCTAGCCATCAAATTACAGCCTAAGAAAAAAAATTCTCTAAAGGCTGTTTCACACTACTGCACAGTAACCACTGTGACAACCCTGCAAGAGCTTTTCAAAAAGCAAAACCTGGTTTGAAAACGACTGCTGCCCGCCAGGCAGCTACCACCAGAAGTTCAGCATGGTGAGCTTTGGTTGGCAGGGCAAAATCTGTGCACGTACTTCAGTGCATAAGGGGATAATAAAGTGTATCATATCATAACAATATTTTCATGTTAAACAAAATATATGTTGCTTTTTATCATGCGGTCGTATAACTTCCTCATCTTTGGAGGATCTCATGTACCACCCCTTCTGCTGGATCCACAGGGTGAATAATGTCCCTGACGATTTGGCCTTTCCAGTCATGATGGCCCAGGAAAAGAATAGGTTGGTAGCCCAGGGAATGCAGTTTTAAAACTGGCAAGAACAATAAAGAAAACTTTATGCATCCAGACTAGTTTGACAAATTACAGGAGAAGAAAGTGTGGTACAATGTAGGCACATATAGGCCAGAACAAACTCAAGAGCTACAACACCACTGATTTGACAAATAATGTTAAATTAGATTTTTCTCATCTTTGACCATATACAAGGTTAAAAATGGGTGTGTTATTATTCAATCAATCAATCAATCAACCTTTATTTGTAAAGCACTTTTCATACAATAAATAAATAAATAATAAAGATTTTGTGTGCGCATTAAATTAAATTCCCATTGCCACTTCTGTAATTTAAAATATATTATGTCAAAAAAATAAAATAAATAAAGACAGCTATGAATCACAGGATGGCAGTGAGTACTGTAAACTAACAGGCATGTTTGCCACTCAGTGTAAACCTGCCTGGGTGTACAGACATGGCTGCTTGTGGCAGGGTACCTCTAAATAATCAGTCAAGAGCATAGGTCTGTTCTATAAGGAGTACTGTATTACTTGGCAATGGCAACACACAATAGCACTGAAGTTTCATATTTATATGAAATGTCCTGTTTTGCTTAAAATGACAGCATGTATTCATGTATCAAATAGTAGTTAACAGTACTGCCTCATTAAAATATGAATTTAGACTCATGGAAAGTTACTGCTTGGTAAATTTGAATATTATTAGTCCTTTAAGAACATTTAAACAGTTCATTGTTTAGAGGAGATTTAACTGCCTATTGCCATCAACCTTCAGCCTTAAAGGCCGGGCCCTCCATCTCTGGTGAAGTGCGCTTTAAAACTACGTTGCTAATATAGGCTAGTACTACTGTTAGCTAGCTGGCCAAGCAAGTGTCTTTCAGATGAGAATACGTTACAAAAATAAAAACAGTCGCAGAAATACACGGACTGCTCTCTGAAAATAGTTTAAGTTTTATATTAGTCTATTATTTCTTTGAAATTACAAATAATCCGCAGATTTTACCATGACTTACTTACCTTAGATTTGACTCGTGTCACTCAGAAATGATCGCCGCAGGACCCAGACGTGAAACATACATTTACTACGACTCCCAGGGTGCATTGCAGTTAAAAACCATCCAATCACCTTGCTTAAGATCTCTTGACGTGTAGCTATGACAAACTGAAATTAAATATTGTAATTTGTACACACATAATAAAACACTGAGCTCTTTGAACCAGTTAACTTTATTTTTATGAATTAGTTAAGAATAAATAAATTTTAAAAAATAGGTAGCGCAAAGTAGATTGTCTTCATCTCCATAGCATAATAATAATAACATACCCATAATCCTCAACCACCATGGTTGAGGATTATGGGTAGTGTACAGCTGATGGCTCGAGCTCAGAACGTCCAAAACAAACACGAGTGGTGAATAAATCTAAAAATGTGTTTTACATGTGAAAATAAAATAATAAACCGAACAAAGCATTCTGTACGTTAAATCTGTTCACTTTCAGATCCTGAATCAGTTTGGAAAACATTGTGTGATTTCAATGCGGGATTGTCCTGGAGCGTTGTCATCTCCATAGCAACGGTAGTCGAGGATTATGGGTAGTGTAGGCCTTTCCGCTATCCAAAACATACGAATAAAACTTTATTTCTGAGAATCGAAAAAAATCAGACTGAGGACAACAACATGAAGCGATCTTATTGTTGAATTATCAGTGACACTTTGACGTGTTTGTGTTGAGAAATGTTGACGATATCATTAAAAGAAAACCTTGGGTATGGTCGAATAGTCAAAAAAATTAGCTCCTAAGTCCTTTCCTAACCACTTTTCCTTGACCTCGATAGAAAACGTCACAAGGTCAAGGAAAGATGTGAATTCATAAGGAGTTAGGAGAAGACGACCGCGGTGTTCAGAGAATCCGACTGCACTTACACTTAGACCACGCCATTATGCGACGCCGAATGTTATTGACGTGATCTGTGGTAAAACTACAAAGTTCAGAAGATGGACTACAAAACGCGCATCTGAGATACTTACTAGATACTCCCTGTGCGCTCTTAGCATGTAGTTTAATGCAGGAAATATAAACGTGGAAAACCCAGAGATTTTTATCAACGTCAGAATTCAAATAATAAATGAATATTGTCCACCTGTCACAGAAGTCAAATGAAGTGTTTGTTACGCTGGTATGGTCGCTCACTCTCCTGTCCACTCATATAGAAACATATTAACAAGTTATGACAAAGATATATGATTAATCAGCAACGGTAACTTCATGATGATCTGCAGGACGCTGGATGTCTCTGTGTGTGAACGCAGCTCCACAGTCAACAACAGAACACACTTCATGATCAAAGTTTTTACATCACGTCAACACGTATGTTCATATTCACACGCTCTCTCTGCTGCAGGCTGCATCACACAGTTTAAATACATTAATGTTTTCTGGTTGTGAATGACTGAACGGTGCTCCAATTTTTTTGTCGCTGCCGCAAGGAATTGTGGGGCGGCATTACCTCCTTTCCTTTCCTGAAGGATGGTCCGGTGTATCCTATGCTAAAGGAGATAATAAAGGAAGCATTGAAGCTCCTTTCCTTAACAGTTAGAGAATTCGAACAGCTCTTATCATGGCGGCTACGTTAATACTTCCGGGTCATTTCACTCAGTTAGGAAGGTTCCTAAGCAAATTTGACTATTCGACCGCACCCCTTAAAATAGTGAGAAAAATACTTCCGGGCAGAGAGTCCTCGGTTCTCCAATCAGATTGACGCTCACAGCGTCATACATGGCCGTGATCGGGTAATTATTGGAGTGAATGGACGGCTGGAGCATCTCTTACCGCCGTGGACGGGTTTACATTGGAGTCAATTGAGAACCCAGAGCGTTTCATACAGACGTGGAAGGGTACCTTTTGTGTAGTATCAGACGCCTATGGGTGTGACAAATCGTCGGTATTTTACAAGTTGGGAATGAGAACGGGTTGAGAATCGGCATTCTCCCCGTGCCCCGGCCTGAAAACACCCTCTTCTTCCCAGTGGTCAAAAACTCCTGTGGTACAAACACTAACACTACCCCGGTGCTCTGAGCTCACAGTCCAGGCAGTGTGGCTAACAAACTGAGCTAACATTAGCTAACAGCAGCTACAGTTGGCAGCAGTTTATTTCACTGTCCATCAGGAAACTCTGTAAATCACAGAGAGTTGAGGTGGAGCAGCCGGAGGACATCAGAGGGAAAAGCAGAAAACATTTTCTCCATAAAATATGATCCAGTTTCACCAAAATCAGTCAAATAGTTGGTGGTGTGTGACTTAGTGCCGTAAAGCGTTACGTACTTCTCCTGATCAGACCTGAAGCTGTTATTTCGTTGTCATTTTCAAGATTGGTTTCTTCTCATCAGTCGTCAATGGAAACAAACTCGAGAACAATCAGGATATTTTTCTCACAGAAGAAGAAGAAAAAAACAACTCGCACATGGCGTCTCAGTAATGCCACGTGTTTGTGTCAGTGTTTTTAATGTTTTGTGAAAGTGAGGTACAATTTCAGAGAATGTGAAAGTAATTAAGACAAACTGTAACATGCGGGAGGCGTGACCTGTGACCCGCAGACTGACACGTTTGAGTTTCCCGTGGCGCGTTGCAGCCCCTCCCACCGCTGCCCTCTGACTACTGTTGTACCTCGCCATGCGCCGGCGTCGGCAAACTTCCCCTCAAAACATTTGCACAACAACATATAACAACGACACCAAGTTTACTGGGAAGAGACGGCGGCTTTTTAGCACTTTGCCGCATCTCGCACACCCCACGGTGACGGGAATAGCACCCATGGAGGGAGGAGGGGGCTGCAAAAATGTAACAACGGGTGGTGAGTGTCAAATCTGTCAAAGTGGTGTTTGTTCGTGTGTGTGTGTGTGTGTGTGTGTGAATGAAGGGTGTGTGTTCAACTTTAGTGATGTATGAGTGTGAATGAACAGTGTGTGTTCGTGTTGCCACAATGCTGTGTGAATAACTGAGAGTAACTGAGCGGTGTGTGTGTGTGTGTGTTGAGGTGTTACAGAAAGTCTGATCCGATCTGAGCGTGCTCACTGTAGCGAGGCAGACAGCCACCATGTTGGAGGAGAGAGAGGAGTCAGTCTCATGTGAAAAGTCAGACGTTTAAATAACAGTTTTTTTTAATCAGATGATTTATTTAACAGATTGTGTTTCTGTGTGTTTTTCAAGGTATTCTCTGTTGTCTGTTTTTTTTTTTTTTGGTTTAAATGTGTTTTTGGCCGTGTTTGTGTGCCGCCTCCACAAAGAAACTTCATCACAGAAAAATGTGAAACTGAAGAATGGCTGAATTCACTCTTCTTGTTACTAACAGTGGCTGTCTGTCACCAACACAAAACCATCCATCCAACCATACCAAAGATGACATCAGTCTAACATCGGAGGGAACAAATCGAGGGCCCTCTCAAGTATGTGCCCGTTTTAAACTAACATCTGTTAAATCATGTTGATGCTACACTGACTTGTAATCAGGTGAATGGTGTCTCTGTCATTCGTACGTCTGTTCTCACACTATGTAACTTTGGGCTCCGGGTCGGGAGAAGTACGTAACGCTTTACTTTAGTCACACACCACCAACTATTTGACTGATTTTGGTGAAACTGGATCATATTTTATGGAGAAAATGTTTTCTGCTTTTCCCTCTGATGTCCTCCGGCTGCTCCGCCTCAACTCTCTGTGATTTACAGAGTTTCCTGATGGACAGTGAAGTAAACTGCTGCCAACTGTAGCTGCTGTTAGCTAATGTTAGCTCAGTTTGTTAGCCGGACTGCCTGGACTGTGAGCTCAGAGAACTGGGGTAGTGTTAGTGTTTGTACCACAGGTGTTTTGGACCACCGGGAAGAAGAAGAGGAGGTTTTCAGGCCTGGGGTACATGGGGAATGCAGATGGGGAGCAGAGCCAGTGTCGTGCCAGAACTGGAGCTGGATGAGCGGGCAATGTAACTGGGCTCAGCAGCATGTATTGAACTAGTAAGTAATATTAGCTGGCTGCTATGTCTTGTGTTGTGACCCCTGGTCTGCTGTGGAGATTATGCATGATGGTAGCTGACATTCAGGCTAACCAACATGCTATTTAATATGCTAAAACAGATTTTTTTTATGACATCAGAAACCTTAGGGTGAAACAAATTGCACTGCATACAATTTACGCAGCAACATTACATTACACAAGTATGGAATACATGTTTTCACAGAGAATACTGAAAAGTACCGAAATAACGTATCCTTTGATATGAATACCATGAACAAGGTCCATTACTATAGCATCTCTCTCTTTGATGATCAATAAAACATGACAGCACATTTTCTACATCTTCATGCCAATCTGTTCTCATCCCAGGTCATCAAATACCAACACTTCATTGTGTCCATACATGTGGCACCAAACCTTTCTGTCAGAAAGCCTTTAGGTTTAGGAAGAGTTTGTTTTTTGAGTTAAAATTATGTTACATAGAGTAAATCACATAGCGGAAGTAATGCTGCAAGTCATGTAACATAACTTATGGAACTGAAACTTAAAATAACTGCTTACTTTTGGGGACACAAACATGGTCTCTCGGGTTTAAGTCCTGTGTTTGAAGGGGTTTGTTTTTGTAAAAATAAAATAAAATTTAACGTTACATCTTGTGTGTTCATGGCAGGTGAAGCTGATGCTTGTTGCATTTTAATCAAATCTGACAAACCAAAACTCACTGCCTTTGGGAAATAAATAAATAAACTACTTGGCAGATATATTTCTGTCATGACTCTGTCCTGAGTCCTGGTACAGGTCCGTCCCAGTTCTGGCCAGTTTCTGACCCTCATCAAAGTTAACTTGCAGCCTGATTTCGACGGTTTCATCAGTGTCGGTCCATGTGGTCCAGTGTCTCCTCAGTGTCTCTGCTCTGCAGATTGTAGTTGTGACTCTCAGTCGATGTGTTTTCACACCGGAGCAGCACTCTGGTCCTATTGGTTTCAGGTCCTGCAGAGTTTCTGGTCCCACAGATGGACCGAGAGGGATCAGATTGTGTCTGCTCTGAGCTGTTAATGTCATACAACATAGTTTTACTGGAATTTAGGAAGGATAGTTCAGTGTTTTTAGAGCTTTGCCAACAGCCGAGGACCAATTACAAGATAGAAAATATACCACAGACCCCCTCGTGTCCTGGAATTATTTGATTTAGTCTATTAACAGATCACTGTCCAATCAACTGTTTGATTTGGCTGATCAGCTGTTCACCTAAACATTTTTACTGGCTGAGCTGTTATGTTGAACAGAGCCCAGAATCAGTAAAACAGTTAATTTTATTGGCTGATCGACTACTTTTTTCCGTTTCAGACAGTAAGACAGTCAGTTTGTCAGTTCAGATACTGTATGTCAGAACACTTGACACTTCTCAAACTCCATTTTGTCTACATAGCGGGGAGGGAATGGCGGCCGAGGAAGCTGTTGGAGCTGAAGCGGTTGCTGATGGAAGCATCTCAATTGCAAGTAGAAGTAAGAGGACATCGGCTGTGATCAAATAGTCATGAATTCTCATCAAACAGTTCTTGACTTCATGTTGTTTTCCATCGAGGTTGAGGAAAAGTGTTTAGTGTTTAGGAAAGTTTTTTTACTTTTTATTTTTTATAAGGACTTAGGAGAAGGCGGCTGCAGTGCTCAGAGAATCCAACTGCTCTTACACAAGACTAGGTACAGTAACTGTGTGATGGTGGATGTTGATGATGTGGTCTGTGTTGAAACTACAATGTCCAGAAGATGAACTACAAAAAGCTTCATTGAAGATACTTCTCCCTGTGTGTTCTTACCTTTTCCCTTTTTTTCCAGAACTAAATAGAAAAAAAGATGTCAACCCTGGACAAGTCGTCACTTCACCCCAGGGCTGGCGCCGAGAGACTAACAACCATGCTCACATTCAAACCTACGAACTGTGGGGGGAAGCCGGAGTACCCGCAGAGAGTTTGAACCGGGAACCTTCTGCTGTGAGGCGACAGTGCTAACCACTTCACCTCTGTGCCACTGTTGGTTCAGTTCAAAGATATGATGACAGAATTGAAATACAATATGAATATTGTCCACCTGTCACAGAAGTGAAATGAAATTTCTGTCACATTAGAGCATATACTGTATATATTAGCAAGTTACGGGGAAAGATGTAAAATGTGTAATAATCAGATGATGATCTGCAGAGACGCTGGACGTCCATCACAGTTAGAGAAGGTTTGACCAAGGGACAGGTTAATTTAAAGACTGTCTGGTTATTAACAACATTTTCAGAATGTTTTACAGCGAACTCGAACACCTCTGTCTGTGAATGCAGCTCCATAATCTACAACAGGAGATGAAGAGGAACGATCCACGATCAGTTCATCAGAGTTTATAAGAATGCAGCGCAGTGAGGACACAGAGCAGGTTTCATAGAGGAGACGAGTGTCTGTCTGTGAGTACTGAGAAACCACAGAAGAAGAACAGTCTCAGATTCACACGCTCTCTCTGCCGCAGTCTGCATCACACTTTTTCAATAAACTGATTTACTTTTAATGTCTGGTTATGATTGGCTGAATGGTGCTTTTTTTTTGTTGTTGTTGCTGCTGCTGCTGCAAGGAATTGTGGGACAGCATCCTCTCCTTTCCTTTGGTAAACGTGTGTCCTATGCTGAAGGAGATAAGAGATGAAGCACCTTCCTGAACAAAAAAAAGATGAGTTCAAGGCGAAGTGACACGCTCTCTAATTGGCAGATTATATCTATGATCAGTTAGCTGATTGGCTGTTCCTCTCAGTGCGTGATCACCTGACTTAAAATGAGCAAATAACGTGGATGTTGTTGTCGGAGGAGACGTTTAAATGAAGTGCAGCCCTGACAGGATAATAATCATCTCCACTAATACACACACACACACACACACACACACACACACACACACATACATTGTTACAGATCTCCATGGCAACAGGTTCGTTTATTGTCTGACCTGCTGTCTCTTTAGCTGAATGTACTATTCCAGGAGCTGTGACACACACAGTAACAATAATCTGATGTCTGTGTGTGTAATTCATTTGGATTTTCAGCGGTGAACGTTGGTACATTGGTTATTTACAGACGTAAACTGGATTTTTGTGAGAAATGACGTGTTTGTTATGGAAGCTGCTCCTGTCACGATCAGTGAATTCAGGGCAGTCACGTAGGATGAAGGGAAATTTACTGAAATCAAGTGAGGAACAAAAACACAAGAAGTCAGAAGATTTAATTTGACATTAAAATGAGAGTTTGTCCTTTAAACACTAAAATGTATGAAGTCATGAACTCACTTTGGTGACAGCAGCTTTATGATAATCAGTGAAAACATCACTGGTCGTCTGAATATGTTCAATGGTGACATCTTTAACAGCGATGGAGACACTGTGGAGCTCAATGTAGAACAAAAAGGACTGACGGTGAAGGCTAAGGGTATCATGGTGGATACATCCATAAATCACCTTGGTAGTGTAAAGTTATTCCCTGAGATGACTGTAGCAGCCCTCACAATCACTCATAGACTGTATCAAACAGGAAGCACTCTGCTCCGGCGGCGTCAGAAGAGAGAAAGTGTTTGATTGGATGTAAAATTAGTGCACGCCTCCGAGTGCAGGATGAGTCATCAACAAGTTTTTATGGTTTATCAGGAAATGAGAAACTCTAAAATATCATGAAGAATACCTGAAAATACTGAAAACATGACTTTGTGTCGCTGTTGGTCCAGATACTGGAGGACAGAGGACAGATGTGATAGAAACACTTTAAAGTTCATGTCTGGTCCCAGTAGGTAACCGAGAAACCTCGATCTCACTGAGACACATAAGTTTGGTCAAAAATGCGATCAGGTGAAAGAAATGATGAGAAAACATGCTGTCAGTGATCTTTTCTGAACCTTTACCTTTACCTTTAAGTATTTAACTCACCCAAACCCACCAACATGTGGAGGACATGAACTGTAAGAGATACAGTACATCATCTAAAAATGCCGCTATCGGGGTTATTTGTAAGGTTATTTTTGTGATGTCAAAAAAATAAATAAAAACGAGCAGGTCAGGATGAGTATTCAGCCTCAGAGTGGGAGTCTGCATTTCCTGAGAGCACACCGTTCAGCTGCTGAGTCATCCTCACATTAAGGAATGATTCAGTTTGAGAGCTTCCTCCGTTCACTCACAGCAGCACAGATTGATGTTACTCTCAGAGGTCTGTTTATAGACATCCTTTAGTGAAGTCTGAAACAGTACAGATTGACTTCGGATGTCATCCACCTACTCAAACCTGAACAAGAAAAGAAGGTTTCACAATGACTGCTGTTATGTTCAGACAATTAAAACTGTGTGATTAAGACAGGAAGCAAACATAGACCTTCTCTGTCAAAGTCAAACCTCTATGAACAGATATCAACATAAAAATACAGAATCTGCAGGTGAGGGACTAAAGAGTTTCTGTTTGTAGTCTGAGTTGTATTGATCACGTTTGAGCAAACTTTGGTTGCAACAGTCCGTGCTGTGAGCAAACGAGGCAGAACACCTCGGCCACAATGCAATCTGGGAACCTGTCAGCTATCATCTGACGAGAATACAGCTTTTTAATATTATCTGCCTTCAAATGCAGATATCTGCATATAGAGAGAAAAGAGGGTCTGAAACAAAGTAACAACAAAGAAATCATCTTACTGTTTCACCACCAAACTATCCCTGGTCCATTTATTAGCTCTCGCCAGCAGTAAATAAGCGGTTTAAATAAAATAAACTTAAAACATCCTAAAAAAGATTCAGGATGACCTAAAAGTGACCTCAGAGACACAAAATGACCTAAGAGAGACTCAAAGTGACCTAAAAAAGACAAAGTTTAACTTTCCCACACTTTGCAGATGGATTAAATTGGTTGGTGTATGTGATGATGATGATGTATTTTGTGGTTCAGTTCATAACGGATGTCATCCTGCTGCATTTTCAGCGTTTGACTGAAAATAAAGTTTCTTCCAACTCGACCACGAGAGCTCGTTTGTCAGAAAAACAGAAAGTGGTTCGAGTCATTTCAACAAAGGAGCAGTTTTCCAGGTTTGGACTCTCTTTATCTCCGTCTTTGCTCCTGATGAATAAAGTTCTGCCGTCATGACGTTCAGTGCCAAAGCATCATCTGCTCTGACTCATCACCATCGTACTGTTTTAACACACGGCTCTATAAATAAGGACGATTCTTTGACTGCACATTTCCAGCCTGCGTGGATCTACAGGGAGCTGAACCCTGGCAGAGTGAATCACCGCACAGACGAAGGCTGAAGATTTTACAGCAAAATACAGATGAAGCAGGAGGAACACACCGTCAGCACTTCTTTTGATGGGATTATTGCTGGACGTCATGAAACTTTAATCTCATGCTGGAGAAAATCACTTCCTCCACATTAATCTGTCATTCAGGACGCAGCAGCTGATCTGGAGATGATCTGAGGCCTGATTTATAAAACACCTGAGACCAAACTGAAGAGGACTGTCAACTGCTGCTGTCTTTGGTTAGCACCTTGTAAACTGTCTTCACACCACGTCTGACTTTTTAAAAATTGATTTAAGGCGAGACACGGGAAAAAACACCTGTGGATTTTAAGATTTTGGTCTATTGCATAAAGCACCTTTCAGACTAGTGAGAACAAAACAAACAAAATCCACATTTCTGTTTATTAGACTTCACTTTGTCTGTTTGTGTCTATAGATTTCACCTGAAGTTAAATTAGATAATGCCTCATTTGCATATTTAAACATCAAATTACCGAAATTATAATATATCATCATCTTAATGTGAGTAATCAATTGAGGAAGTTTCTGTGTCTGTGATATCTGTCCATTATGAAGTCTATGAATCCTTAAATCTCAATCAGAATCACTTTTATCGGTCTGGTCTGTTTACATACGAGGAGTTGAACTCTGGTTTTACGTTGGTCTTAATGTACATACACGATATACGATGAGAAGCTCCACAGGGCACAGATAGAAATATATATATATATATTATCAGTGGGCATAGATTAATTTTTTTAATCTAGATTAATCTCACTGCAATCTTGGACTTGGCTCATTTGAATTCTGATGAAGGCATTCAAAATATGTGTGCGCTACTTAAATAATGACCTTGAGAACGGGTTTCTCAGGCCTGCTGGTCCATTAGACCAGGAGCCCATCTCCTGTTTTGAAAATGCATCAAAAACTGCTTGATAAAGTTGTTCTACTATGATAATTGGTAATGAAAATATTAAATTAGTTTAGTTTAGTTTAGTTTGTAAGATGGGTCACCTGTGGCCGCCTGGAGAAGAAGCTCCAGCCCCTCATCTTCAACCACGCTGATAGACCGGCAGTTGAGGGCAATCCACTGAGCTAAGAGGTTCGTTAGCTTAGCTGATAGAGCTGTGCTGACGGGCTTGCCTCGGTTGCATTCGAACATTGTAGTTTGACGAACACGACTTTTCTCCGGGGCTCCAGTGCTTGCCCCGGCACCTTCCACTTCAGCTAAGGGATGCTTCGCGCTTAGGTGGTACTTCAGACTCGACGAACTCCTACAATAAACTAACTCCGCTTTGCACAAGGTGCATTCAACCTTAGTCTTGTCGAGGTCTCCATTGGGAAGCTTCTTGAAAAGAAATTTCCCCTGAAGCAACCCGGGCTTCACAGCAGTGGCCATGTTCACGCGGCACCGTCTATGCGCGGCACGCCCCGGCCCCCACAGCGTAATTCGGCCAGGTCAGAGACTTCTGGGCCAGGTATACATCCGCGCTAACAAATCAAAGTGAAATTCATAGCTTGCTCACTATGTTGACCCAGCTCCCAGACCCAACTTTGAGAATAGATTAACGGCGATAATTTTCTTATCGCGCGATAAGAGTCTCGCGTTAACGCAGCACATTAACGCCGTTAACGGCCCAGCATATATATATATATATAATCAATATTTTCTGCCTTTTAAACAGTGCAAGTATCATTTTACCTTTTTGAAATAATAAAATGATTTTAACGTTTCTGTTTGAGAGCTTGTGGATGATTTATTCTGTTTTATTGATGCTTCAAATTCACAATATTTTTCAAACTTGAGCACGTCTGGTTTTCTCTTGAAGTGTCCCGCCTGCCTCAACTGGTGGAGGTGATGAGATTTAAGAACGCTGCACCTCTTTTTTTATAATATAATAAAATAGAATTAATGTTTTATCAATCAAGGTTTATGTGATTGTTGTTCCTGTGACTGTCTCTCAATTCTTTTATGATATTTTAGTAAATAAAACTATATGTTGGGTGTATGTGCACGTTAAATCAATCAATCAAATGACAACAACGCAGACACACGCACACACACACACACACACACACATGCACACACACACCATATGCCACCTCACCCTCAGTAATAAATGGAAGTTGAAGCGTAGGAGGGTTTGCAGAAGTGTGTCTTTGTGTATATGTGTGTGTGTGTGTGTGTGTACATCTGTGTATGCGTTTGTGTGCGTCTCCTAGCAACCGACACACTTCACTCTCTGTCTGTCTGTGCAGCGGCGCTCTGAGGAAGCTCACCTTCAACATCACCTTCAACATCTGTCTGCATCTGTCTGTACGTCAATGTGTACAGACAGACAGACAGACAGACAGACGATGTACAGCTGCATCGTCATTGTTTCTAAATATTGTTCTGCCTCGTTCTCTTCTTTATGACGCCTACAATGCAAAGCTCTGATTGGCTTGTTTGTTTCTCCAATAAATGGAAACATCAGGACAGATCAGAGCTTCAGAGGCTGGAAACCTCCTGCAGGAGGCGCTGCACTGCAGAAAAGGTCAAAGTTCACAAAAAATATCGCTCATCCCTGCTGCTGTTTTTGACTCACTTTGTTATATTTTGTTTTTGTACTTCACCTTCTGTTCATCCATCTGTCAGTTCAGAGTCATCGCTGCCACAGAGGAGGAGGAAGAAGGTAATGTTTAGGACCATTCTGCTACTTTTAGGCCAACAAAACACTGTAAAAAGAAAACATACATTTTTTGTTGTTGTTTTTTACTGTATACAAAACTTTTTATTGTAAATTTAACAACCAAACTGTTATTTTAAGTATCATGCCATTAATGGCAAATAAGTCTTTTTTTTTTTTTTTTATACAAAAATTACAGTATTTTTAAATTACGTACAAATTTCTGTCAAATGACAATAATTATCTGTAATTAAGTATGTGGCTCATTATATAAATGTTTCTGTCCAAACTAACATTTTTCTTTGTAATTTTACAGTAAATTTTATAAGTTTTACATTTATGTGAATCGTCACTTGATTGATGGTGTTTGACCGTAATAATTCAGTGAAAATCTGTAAAATAACAGTATTTCTCTGTAAAACCTGGACTGAAAGTGTATAGCTTTTGACATTTATTTGAATTATGATTTCATTCTCGGGTTTTGCTTGGCAGCCGCTGCTGCTGACAGGCATATGACATATGACACATATGGCATATGTTTTTGTTTGTTTGTTTGTTTGTTTTACAGTGAATCAAATAAAGAGTTAGTATTTCTACACAATAGTCTTTATGAATGTCGGGAAATTATTAATAAAAATTTGAATGTAACCTGCAGAAAATGTCAAAATGATTTTGGATTTTTCAGAGTCAGACAGCAGACAACTTGCCCAGTTTATTTAACAGATTATTCAAGAGGCAAAAACACAAACACATCCTCAAATCTCTGCATTTACATGTGAAACTCACTTTTCCAAATTAAGACTCGACACCTCTCATCCATCCATCATCCATCAGTCCAGCAGCAGGCTTCCCTCTCTCCTCTCCTCCCTCCCCCCCCCTCCCTCCTCCTCCTCCTCTCCAGCCACTGTTGACGTCCATGGCTCTGTCACCCGCATCACCGGTATCCACGCTGCTCTCGGGTCCAGTCATGTAGTCATTATGTCTCCTTTAACTCCCTGTGTGCTCACATCCTGTCTCTGGCTCTTCTGCGCTTTTCCTCTTGTTGTGGTTTGTTAATCAGTTCGTTTTTTGTCGGAAACTCTTGTTTTTTGCGCTTTTTGGAGAGTTTCGTGCGTCCGAGCATCTCGCACCTCCCCACGCTTTAAATCCCTCCTCTGGTTTGCTCCACCTGGACCTGTGGGTTCCCGCTCCGCCGTTAATTTCCCCATTCAATCACCGCGCGGTCATTTATCATCGTCGTGACTCCTAATTGTTTCTTGGCACGGTTTGGAAACCACCGGGGAAAAGGTTCATATGAGTGCGCCTCCGGTGATCCGTGCGCCCAGCCCGCTCCCGTTCTCAGGGGGGACAAATAACATCAACACCGGCACCGGGGGAGGAGGAGGAGGAGGTGGTGGTGGTGGAGGAGGAGGAGGAGGTGGCGGCGGTGGTGTGATCTCCTTCCACATCCAGATCGGTCTGAGCAGGGAGCCGGTGCTGCTGGACGCCGCAGAGCTCAGCCTCAGTCAGGTCCGGGAGGTGGCGTGCTCCATCGTGGACCAGAAGGTAACCAAGTAACCATAAACCAAGTCCTCATCAAACCCTCCAAGTCCTGGAAGATTTGTAGTAATGTGCCAAAAAGTTCAAAAAGTTAAAGTAGCTTTGAACATAAAAACGATTTTTGTTTGGTTTGGTTCCAGTCTGTCAAAAATATCTCAGAAAAACATCAAAAACAGTCAGTGAGAGGATCTGTGTTAAATATAACTGGAAACAAAAATAAAGTTAGATAAAATTAATTTGGAGAAACTTCCAATCATGGCTGGATCAACATGCTGAAGGGCCCTGGGGCAAAATTAAGCTGCTGAGCCCCCTCACAGTTTATTTAATCTGCAGGATTTACAGGTTTTATGTAATTACCCTAATCTAAATTCCAACTCAGGAAGCACTGTAAAGTCAGGACTACTGATGTTTGTTACTCATCATATTTGATCTGCATTCTGAAACACACTTTAAATCAGTAAACAGAACTGGGACACAGCCACTGTCTTCATCAGAGAATGGGGTTTACCCTGTTGCCATGGAGATGACTCAGTTGTCATGACCAAAGTAGGAACTGTGGTTGGTTATAACATGGTTAGGACGCCCTCCTCCACATGCATGTGTGCATATGTGTGTGTGTGTGTGTGTGTGTGTGTGTGTGTCTGAGTTTGTGTATCAAGTCATGAATGGATCAGGGTTTGTTCAGGTTCAGGGTCAGAGGTCTGGCAGTCTACCATCCCCTGACTCCTACCATAGTCAGGAAGCTTGTTAGCATTAGAATCTCTGTTTGAGTTTAACATTTATTGTTAGAAAGTCAATCATAAATTATGACAGAGACTCAAAATGACTGCTGAGAAACAAAGACTATAAAGAGATGCAAAATTATCACAAAGGGATGCAAAACAACCACAAAGAGACTCAAAACAGCTACATACAGACAAATAGCCATGATGAGATGCCATACGACCGTGACCGTGAAGCAATTACAGTTACAAAAATTAACTACGAAAAGAAGCAAAACATCCACAAAAAAAGGCGAAACAACAGCAGAGACACATAACAACTACACAGAGAACAAATGACCTGAATATGATGCAGAAAGACTGCGGAACAACTATAGAAACTCAAAACGACCACAAAAAGATAAAACCACCATTTATAGTCATATCCTGCTAAAATCAAACTTGTGACTATAAGCTCATTTGTATTGACGGAGGTGCTTTGGAAAGTCAAAAGTTCACATGTTGTATGTGACATGTTGTATATGGGACTGTTTGTGATTGGCTCATGTCTTTTCAGACTCACTGTTTGGCTAAAAAACTGATATTTGACTTTGACATAGAAACACTGACACGCTCATGCAAAAGGTCCCTGTTATGATGTGTAGTGCTGAAAGTCTGTGACATGTAGCTGACATTTTCCTACAGACAGCGTGTGTGTGTGTGTGTGTGTGTGTGTGTGTGTGTGTGTGTGTGTGAGGGGGAATATTCAATACTTGACATGTGTGGATAATGTGCAGTGCCACAGGCGAGGCCATCTATAGTAACTGTAATTTTCAATCAATGACTCAGCTTTAACCTTTGTGACCTCCTGGACTCGCATGTGGGTTTTGATTCATGTCGGACAGTAAAACACATCAAAAAACACGTCACACACCTTTCCTCCACACTTTATTGACCAAACATTTTAATCAGAGTGGTGTCTGACTCATTTACACACTGAAGATGAAGTGAATTAGACCAATAATAGATTTAAAAAGTGACACATTTGTTTGAGACATAATTTCTCCTCGCAATGAGATGACAACACATCGTCACCTTGTTGTTCTTTTCATTTGCTGCTGGTGACAGTGTGATGTTTGACTGCAGGTTGGGAAAGAGACCTGCAAACGGCAAGAAACCTCTAGCAAGTGTGGGTTTTCTTTTCTGTTTTAGTACATAATTGTATCAAAAATCAAAAATAGAGACAAATAAAGACACGCCCCCTGTAGCATTCAAGGCTCTGATTGGCTAGTAGTCCTTGCCTCTGTTGTTTGGGTTAGGGTTAGCTGATCTGAGGCAGATTCATGGTGGTTCGCAGTCATAATTACATGGGAAGCACCATTTTGTTTTCTAAGGATGGTGAAGACATGAACCACCCTACTCTACCTCTGATTGGTGAGTACTTGTTGCTTTCATTAGTTGGGTTTAGGCAAGTGGAGTGATACTGATTAGGGTTAGGCTCAATTAAGACCAACGCTGTGGCGAAAACGCAGGTCTTTCCATTCACTTTAACTCCAGCAGCGATACGGAGAAGCTGAGCTAGGAGAAACTCATCCTGATGACACACTGTGGTGGCCAATCCAGTGATCAGAGTGGTTAAACCCTCCACAGTCATCCTGAAATGTCACTGAAACTGAGCGTGATCCAGGTGGATTCATGGATAAACTCTGATACTCTACTTGTTGTTTTCTGGCTTTGTTTATTTCATGTTCCCAGCTGCTAAATCTGAGTCTGACTCACAATTCATACTGCAAAATATTGACACAAAGAAGTTTCATTTGATTTGAGAGAGAGAGAGAGAGACAGACAGCAGTGGTTGAGCGACATAGACAGTGAATGACGGAGAGGGAGCATCGGTATCGAGAAAGTCGGTGAATCAGTGTAAGTGTAAGTTATTTTCTGATTGTTTTATAGCGGTTATATTAAGCACAAATAAACACGCCGCCGCACAACCCTGCATCAATTCACCACAGTGCCTGAGTTGGTCTTGAGGGTAAAACAATCAGAGGCAAAGTAGGGCAGATCATTCCTTCACGAGATGTTGCTGGTGGACAGAGGGAACATGGAACTTTTGATGTTAAGGAGCTGCTGCATAGTTGAAATATATTAATATGTTAATATTTGCAGAGCCTCTTTAAACATCACTAGCGCAGATGAACACATGAACACAACATTTCTCTAATGGCTTGCAGTGTGTTTAGCATTATGTGTAAAGCATACAGTATGTGAGCCTGGAAAGCAGCGATCTGCTCCAGTGTTAGTCAGTATGGTGACTCACTCTGAAGCTCAGTCACTTCTTGTTGGAAACAAGATGAATTCTGTCTTTGTTCGCTCGCTCTGCAGGGGTTTCTCTGTTTTTCTGGCTTTTGCTTTATGAACTGAAGCTGTTGCCAAGCATTTGCAATTAAACTAGACGGAAACACACACACAGACAGTGTCAGTGTCCTCATGAATGTGATAGAAGTCCTCTTTCGCACACAGACAAGTCATGAGTTTGTGAATGTGAGCTTGTTTTTTTCTCATGTACACAAATAACAATGGTGTTAATAATGTGATCTCTCCCTCTCTCACTCAGCACCAAATCCACCAAACCCACAATCCTTCTCCTGCTTGTGACACATTATTGATTTATCAGTTTTATAGTCACATTTTATTAAAATGTCTATTAAAAAAGGTTTTAAGGAGCTAATTTTACAAATAATTTTTAAGATTAAATGCACTAAACATATGATTCTACAGGATTCAGGATCAGGATGGTATGAAAACAGGATTGAGACAGAATTAGCATGTGAACAGGGAGGGACTGGGACAGAATTGGAATAGGACTGAGATGGGATTTGGACAGGACCAGGATGAGATTGGGATAGGGTGGGATTGAGACAGGATTGTGGTGGGTTTAGGATGGATGAGAATGGGATCAAAATGGGACTTGAAAGGATCGGGATTGGGATTTGATGGGGATTTAGTCGTGATAGTATTGTACGAATCGCATCGCAATGTATTGAAAGAATCGTGACAGTACTGACATGAATATCGGGGCTCCTTACTGGATTGGGGCAAGCTCGGGACTGGACTGGATCAAAATTGGACTGGAGAGGAATCAGGATGAGATTGGGATTCAATTGGGATTGAATTATGAGCGGTTCGTGACAGGATTGGAATGGAAACTGGATGCTGGGAGCTGGGAGCTGAGAGGATCAAGCGGGATAAGATATGGCTTAAATAGTGCCATTTTTAGACCATTTAAAACACACCACATATCTCATTCACACACATTCATACACTGCATTGGTTGCCATGCAAGGTGCCAACTACTCATCAGTTTCTAGAAGCTAACCCTTCATACGCATTTAGTATCTTGCCCAAGGACACTTCGACATACAGACTGGAGGAGCCAGGGATCGAACCGCCGATCATCTGATTAGTGAATGACCCGCTCTACCTCCTGACCCTCAGCCACCCCTGTGATTGAAAGAAGATCAGGATGGTATCAGAATGCGACAGGATCAGGGATCATAATGGGATTTGGACAGGATTGGAAAGAGATCAGGAGATCAAGAGATTAGGGCTCCAAACTGGATTTGGGCAAGTTCAGGGACTGCATTGGATCAAAATGGAAACTGGATAGGAATCAGGACAAGATTCAAATAGGATTGAATCGTGAAGAGATTCGAATGGAAACTGGATGGAAGGAGAGGACTGAGCAGAATCGAGATACAATTAAGAGAGGACTAGTAGGGTATCAGGACACGAGTGGTAGTGCAATGGAAACTGAGTTGGGATGGGATCAGGATGACATTGGGTCTGGGCTGGCCTGGGATGGGATTGGAACAGGTTTGGAATGGAGTAATAATGGGATTTGGTAACGGAACAAGAGTTGTAGTGCGATAGGATCAGGATGAGATTGGGTCAAGACTAGGATGGGACTGGAAAAGGTTCAGGCTTGAGATCAAAATGTGATTCGGACAGAATTGGGATGAGGGCTCCAAACTGGACTGGGGCAAGTTTGCAACTGTACTGGATCAAAATGTAATGGAAAGCAATCAGGACGAGATTGGGATTCAATTAGGATTTAATGGGATTGTAGCACATTCAAGATAGGGATTGGGACAGGATTAAAACAGAACTAGGAAAAGATCTGTTCCACTGCAACCAGCATTTCTAGATTTACTCACTCTGGATAACAAATTAGAAAATGGTGGAAAACACCTGCCAAGTGTGAATGCAAGCCAAAAATAAAGATTGAAAAAAGGGAAATGTATCTACATTAGCGTGGTCACGTCGTCTCTTACACACATACATATTCCCGTAATGTGTCCATTATCTCTGTTCAGATTCACTAATCGTCTCATTTCAGGTGAAAATCACCTCATTTCCCCCACAGTGAGACTTTTACACCTGAACGCAACACACACACATACCTAAAACCTGAGAGCAATGGTGCTAACGGTATGACAGTGTGCGACATACACACACGCAGGTTGTTGATTAAAGTGTTTATTAGCAGGGTGTTGTATATTCTATAGAGGAATATGAAGTACAGCAGGTCACCTCGTCACCTGTTCACACACCAAACCGGTGTGACATCGCTTGAAACATGCAGCACTTAACACTTCAAATAGCACCAAATGAACTGATTAACAAGACATGTGTGTGTGTGTGTGTGTGTGTGTGTGAAAACAGTTGTATTTGAATTAAATTTTTTATAAACTTCCTTTAAGGTTTTAAGAAGCTCAACAAACTTTCTCTACAGAAGTCACACTGACAGATCTGAGGCCCCATCAGAGCTGCATCTCAGAGTTAGATGAGGTGTTTGGGTGCAATGGCTGCCTGCTCATTGGCTGTTTGATGGTTAGGGTTTGCAGAGATTATGGTTGGTGTGTTCAGACTGTTGTTTTTAGCCAAATCACTGGATTTAAAGGTCTTTAAACATGCAACCCCCCCAAAAAATAAACAAACAAACAAAAATGTTTTTTAGTATGGAATCAAATGAATAATTTAGCACATTACACAGAGACAGACAACATGCAACCTACGGGCAATTTATTATGGAAATATACATCATTATATGTATACATCAACACTGAAGTCGGTAGGGTTGACTGGCCAGGTTGTGGTAACTGTTCCACTAATAAATTAATTGATTTTTTTTACCCATTGTAAAAGTTCCCAAAGACATTGAGTTCAAGTATCAAAATCACATAATCATCATCAGTAAACAGAGGGACTTACCTGGATCTCACTGCCAGAGATGGGTGCTGTTTTCTGGGGGAAGTATGCCAAAGAGACAACATAGAGGACTTTAACTCTTAGTTAGCTGATTTACATGTTACCAAAGACACAAACTACCACCGCCTTACTGATGTGTAGGTTGAAGTATGGGCTGTTTCTCTCTTCCAATATTTTGAATTTTGACTGCAGTACTCATTTTAACCGACAGCTACATATAGCTCCTTTGAGGCTAGTGCATCTAAAACACATGATCGTGCTGTCATGACATGAGCAATATTTTAGAAATAAGGCAACCATGCTTCTACAGTCTGGAGCAGATTCCCCTGAAGTGAAAAACATACATGAATAAACAGCATGACCTGTGACTCATTGCAGCGTTTACAGTAAATCTCCCCGGCTGTAAATGTTCTTGGTTGTTAAAGTCATGTGTTCCTTCTGTAGATTGTTTCTGGAGGTTTCATCTTTGACACATACGCAGCCTTTTGAAATGCCTCGAGCTATGTGTGAATGCATGTTCTGTTTTCCTTGATGAGTGTGGTGGTGCTTATCGGGGTGTCACTCCGAGACAGGCATGTGTGACTACATGTATCACTCTGCTTTACAGGTGTTCTGATGTTAATGTCACATTAACGTTACATTACTGTTTGTCATCCATCAGACTGAAACAAAGATGAACATATTTCTACAAGTAGTTTAAAAACACTCACAAGGATTAAATATTTCCTGCATACTGCTGTTAGAAACTGAATACGATCAGCTGATAATAAACCTGATCAGCCATCGTCAGTAATCAATACACAACCATTAATCAAACCAATAACTAACAGCAGTCAACGTCAGACAACCTTATCATACTTAACACTTACCTAATGTTTCTGTAGCGTTGACAGAACGTTCAAAAATAAACATAAATCAAAGTAACTATCCGGTTTCCTACTTCGTGTTTTGTGTCTTATTGTGAATATCGATACGGATGCCGGGACCAGTAACCATGGCAACCGTACACAACAAAGAAAAACAACTCAAACAAAAAGTAAATTTGACCAAAATGTATTTATCATGAAAAGATGAAAATCTAATCAAAATTAACATTTGAAAATTGTTTCTCGAGCTTCATCTCTGCAGAGGAGTAATGACACACACACACACACACACACACACACACGCACACATACAGACACACACCTCTGCCCTGCTGTAACAGTAATAATAAAGCCGTGTGTGCTGTGTTTCTGTCGGTAGCGGTTTCTCCTTGTTGCCTGGCAACTGATGATGATTGCGGCTGTGAAGTGTCCTTCTGAGGGCCATTATGAGACACAAACACACACACAGAACAGATGTGTGTGTGTTTTCTCTCATTGTTCTCTTTCATTATACTTTTTCCATCCATTCATGTCTCTTTATTCATCTTTCTCTTCACCACACTTTCTTCCTCGTTCTCTCGTTCTTTCACCATTTTTCCCTGAAGTCTGTTCATATTCTATATTTTTCTTCTTGACAACATGTCAGCTCAAACCAGCACTGTTTGAGGAGATTACTGAGCCTTTTGTTAAATATGAAGCTATACATTTGTGAGTATCGAGAACATGTCATTGGTTTGAGTCTGAACATGAGTTCTTGGTTCATTCCTTCCTTGTTTTTTATGGGGTTTTTTGTCTTTGGGTGTCTCAAATTCAAAATGATGCAAATGAGTGAGCTGAACCCATCGGCTATCGTCAGAGTCTGATGATGATTTATCATCTGGTCTTATGTTTCTGGGCTTCCGGTGTAATGAATATCCAGACCAGGACTTCCTCTGAAGTCCCATTAGCAACTTGATAAGTGAGAATGACAATAAAGACACATTTCTGCTGATCTCTATAACATTTTTTTAAAAATAACAAAAAGGTAAATCATCGCTAGACAATAGCCAAAGGTTTCCAAAATTGCAGTTCAGTGTGTTCTGCATTTTTATGCAGATATCTGTTCATAGAGATTGGCTCTGTAGGTGGTCAGGGATGCATTGTGACCAAATTGAACACAAGTGTAAATGTAATTGCATCGAAATTCCATCTGTCCATTTTCTCTCTATTATCCGGGGTCGAGTCACGTTCCAGGCGTTCTTCTCCCCAGCAACACATTCCAGGTCCTTCTGGGGGATCCCGAGGCGTTCCCAGGCTAGATGGGCTATAAAGTCCCTCCGGTAAGTTCTGGGTCTGCCTCTGGGTCTTCTACCAGCAGAACATGCCGGAACCGCTCCAAAGGAAGGCGCCCGGGAGGGATCCTGATCAGATGCAAAGAATCACTACCTTAAGATGGTGGTAGGGCTGGACGATTATGGAAAAAATAATAATCACGATTATTTTGATTGATATTGAAATCACGATTAATAAACATGATTATTCATTGATTTCAAAAAAAGTGTTTATTGCGCCACCAAAACTCAACTTTAAATATAACTTTTAGAAAAACAAGCGGCTTGACCACAGTCAGATTCGTTGTGGTGGCAAAATACTCGGCAGTGGAGATATCTTTTTCAACTTCAGCACGACATTTATCATACAAAGCAGGCCGTGCAACTCTGCTAAAGTGTTTGCGGGATGGCAACACGTACCGCTTGTCCATATTCTTCATCAGTGTTTTGAACCCTGGGTTGTTATCGGTGCTGATGGGGCACATGTCCTTGGCTAGCATGAATGTCACCGCCTCCGTAATCTCTCGCTGTCACCGGGAGCCGTTGGAATATGGAGCTGCATTGTAAAGAGTGTCCTCAATGGAGGACTGTGTTGCGGTGGCGGTGGCTGAAGTTGACGCTCTTGCACTTTTTTGGGTCTTTTGCTCCGTCAATACTTTGTCATAGACCACTTTATGGCTGAACTTTAAATGGTTAAACAAATTTGTCGTGTTGCCCCGGGGTGCAGACACGACGGCGTGACAAACTTTGCAAACAATCTCTTTCTGCTCTACGTCCGACGATTTGAAGCCAAAATGTTTCCAAATGACCGAACTTGGCCTAACTTTCTTTTCAACTAAAGGCTCAGGCTGCTTTTCTGCCATGTTGTCAATCGCTTGTTCCACAATTGATCCACAAACTCACTGCTGCAGCTGCAGGCGACACAGGTGCGTTCACTGTGCTTTTACAGCGCAGTAATTTGCATACACGCCGTGCGGCGGCACATTAATCTTTTTTCTTCGATTACAGTGTTTTCATGATCGTGAGAAGCCAAAATTGAAATCGTGATCAAAATTCGATTAATCGTCCAGCCCTAGATGGTGGTGGGGTTTGTGTTTCTCTGTAATCCTGGGAGCTGTTTTGTCCAGGTCAATAGACCTTAGTAGGGTCAAGTACTGTAGGGGCAAATTAACCAGGGGAGAGATCAGACTAAATTCAAAACCCTTATTAGAGTGTGCAATATAACGTGGAAGCCCTGGTTTTCCATGACTGAATAGGGACACAAATTCTTGGCAATAAAAATTGCAATAGTGCTCATGATTCGCTTGGCCTTTTTTGAGTAGGGCGGAAACTTTGCTACTTTGTGCTGGATGGTTCTCTGGGTAGCATCTGATCATAAATCGAAACTTTAGTTTTAAAATCGTGATACATCAAAGAATCGATTATTTGTTCACCTCTACATGGAACATCACCTCGCTGATGGGGAAGGAACCGGAGCTTCTGCTTGATACCAACTAAATATCGTTGGGCTCATCTCTATGCATAGCGCTGAATCCGGGACAAAAATCCTGTAAACAATTTTAAAAAACAGAGACCTACTGAAAAAAAGTGTATTTTACGTAAAATGTAAGATTATTTTACAGTGCAGGTGTGAACAGGGTGTTGATCTGAGGTCTTTATTAGTGTATGAACACACACACAGAATACACATCGGGTATCTGCCGCTGTCACTGCTGTTACTAAGTAATGACGAACTAACACACACACACACCTTTATAAATGGCATCACGCAGCATGTCCTGTCGTCATGGTGATAGTCCTCATCCCCATTAAGTGTTCTAAGTGAGGGCCGGTACATCGTCGCTGATTCTCATGTTGCTGTCGAAGGTTTCTGTCTTTAAAATCTTCAGTGGACAGTTTGTTTCAGAGAAGAGGTTTTCAGCTGCAGGTGTGTTTCTGTGTGTAAATGAAACACTGTTTATCTTCACAGTCAAATAAATCAGCGACACACACAAAGCAGCACGTCATGTGCGTGAGAGAAAAGGCTCTGATGCTGTAAATCTAACAAGTGTTTCTGTTTCACACATTAAACCTACAACTGTGCTGAGTTCAATGTACCTCACTCACAGTGGAGGTTTTTGACTTGTCATAGCAGGAAAAGCGCTAATAACATTAACAATAGCTCAGTTCCAACAAGTGTCGCAGTCAGACGTGACATTCACAATAGCAGGACCCCGGACCTGGATCATCCAGAAGCAGTTGTTATTGATTACATCTGAGCTCTTCATGCTGTGACATGTCAACATGTCTGCTGTGAAAACTGTCTGTCTTTTTTAATTCTGTCATTTGTGCCGAATAACTCCAAGAGGTCAGAAAACAGTCAAAAACAAGCCAAATGATTTATTAATGAAGTGATTATAATCAAAAAGCTGAAAGGAAATAAAACTATTTTGTGGAAAATCGCGTAGAAATTACCGTAAATATAGACAGCTGTACATGTATACGTATTTGTTCTGATTACATTACTTATGATCAAAAACTAGCGAGTCAACAACTTTGCTAACAGCCAAACATCAAGCAAGGTCAACAACACAAGACATAGCAGCCAGCTACATTGCTCGCTCACCCAGCTCCGGTTCTGGCACGACATCGGCTTCTCTCCCTGTCAACATTCCCCCACATCTTGGGCCTGTAAACCTCCTCTTCTTCCCAGTAGTCCAAAATGCCTCAGAGCTAACAAACTGAGCTAACATTAGCTAACAGCAGCTATAGTTGGCAGCAGTTTACTTCACTGTCCATCAGGAAACTCTGTAAATCACAGAGAGTTGAGGTGGAGCAGCCGGAGGACATCAGAGGGAAAACCAGAAAACATTTTCTCCATAAAATATGATCCAGTTTCACCAAAATCAGTCAAATAGTTGGTGGTGTGTGACTTAGTGCTGTAAAGCGTTACGTACTTCTCCCGACCCGGAGCCCAAAGTTACATAGTGTGAGAACAGACGTACGAATGACAGAGACACCATTCACCTGATTACAAGTCAGTGTAGCATCAACAGGATTTAATATCTGTTTGGTGTTGAAATCATCTGGACTGTATCTGAGTACAGTGTGTATATGTCAGTATTGATCTTTTGTTATAGCCCTGCTGGCTGCATTAAACTCCACTCACAGTCATCTAACGCCCTCCTCCTCCTTTCCTATTCCATCAAACACATTTTAACTCTGGAAAATTCAGGGGTTTTTTTGTCCATCATGTCAATCAGCTACGATCACCAAGTTAAAGGTTCAATATTTTGGGAACTTCTTGGAGAGTGAGTGAAGATTATTTATTTTGTGTGTGTTCTAATGCATAAGTTAAATACTAAAATCAAAGCCTTTGTTGTCATTTGTCATAGAATATAAACAGTAAACCAGGAACAATTATTCAAAAAGACCAATTAAAAATTAATTGACTCAAGCAAGACAGGAAGTGACATCAGCACTTTACAGTCGTCAAAACACCATTCAGTTCATTGTTTGATCATAAACTTCAGTTTGTTTCAGAGATATTCACTGAGCGATGAGTTGAAGTGTTCAGGTCTAAACACTCAGCTGAGCTTTTCTTTGTTAGTGAAAAGACTCCAACACCCACAATGCCTTGCAGGGTACTCGGCTTAATATACGTGTCGTACATTCGGTACAGAAAGTATTGAACAGAACTGAATAGAAAGAGATGGAGGAGGAGGAGGAGGAGGAGGAGGAGAGGAATCAGCCTTGAGTTCTTGCTGCCATGACAACAAGACTAGCACTGCTGCTATGGTGACACCACACACACACACACAGGCATACATAAAGATGTATTCATGAAGTGTATTGTTAAGGGTCTTTTTAAAAGGCGAGAGAGAGAGAGAGAGAGAGAGAGAGAGAGAGAGAGGTGAAGGTCTGATGAGTGAGAACATGAAAAGTGAAGAGTCCTCTCCTCTTCATCACATCCTTATTCTTCCTCATGTTCAGTTTGTTCTCTTCTCCTCATATTCTTTCTTTATTTCTTCTGTTGATTCTATCGTCTCCTTTCTCCTCATCAAGAAACACTCAGAAACATACTGGTTCTACAAGAAGCCATGACCAGTTGAAGAACCTCTTCATTTAGGGGATGTTTCTTCACAAACTTTATGTGAAGCACTAAAGGTTCTTCACATTTATTGGACTTATTTGATGGGTAATAGTATGAAATTCAGGCTGCAGCTCATGATTATTTTTTCAATTAATTGTTTAATATTTTGGTCGATAAAATATCAGAAAACTGTAAAAAATGTCAGTCACAAATGTTGAAATATGTTGCCAACAGTCCAGAACACAGAATATTAAATATTTTATATTGTAACTGCTAAATTTCACCTGCGGCTGCAGTGGAGGAAGTGCATTTTGGTTGCAGTGTGGTGAGCTGTTGGAAAAATGCAGCTTTTGGAAAAATGCAGCCTAATGTCATGCAATCAGACGATTAGACCACTCAAACCTCCACAGTCAGCCTGAAATGTCTCTGAAACTTAATCTATTCAGGTGGATTCACGGACTAAACTCTGATAATCTACCTGTGTGTGTGTTCTGGCTTTGTTTATTTCATGTACCCAGCTTCTAAATCTGAGTCTGACTCACATTTTACACTGCAAAAGAGAGAGAGAGACACGAAGAAGTTTAATTTGGCTTTCATCCGATGGTTTGAGAGAGAGAGAGACATCAGTGGTCGAGAGACGTAGACAGTGAATGAGAGTGAGCAAGTGCTGTAAATCAGTGAAATAAGTTATTTCCTGGTACTGAACCGCAGCCCTGGTCTCAGAGTCTGTGCTCGAACACGGCTTGGTTGCCTGCTAACAGCAGGTTCAGTTAGCAGCAGTTAATTAGCAGTTAGCTATCTTAGCAAGTGGTCAGGCTAAAGCTATCTGTCCATCATAAACTGTGTAAATCACAGAGAGTTGAAGCTGAGCAGCTGGAGGACATTAGAGGGAAAAGCAGCAAATATATTGTGTATAAGCCAGTTAATCAGTGAAATAAAAAGTTATTTCCTCACTGCTGTTGTGTAGGTGAAGTGTGTGTGTGCATGTGTGTGTGTGTGTGTGTGTGTGTGTGTGTGTGTGTGTGTGTGTGTGTGTGTGTGTGTGTGTGTGTGTGTTTGTGTGTGTGTGTGTGTGTTTGTGTGTGGTCAATAGCAGTCTCAGCGGTGCTCTGCGCTTGTGTTGCTCATTTCAGCGACATCATCGATCCTCAACATGGTGGCGAACTGCACCTTTAACATCCTGTGGTTTCACTCCACTGAGTGCGTGTGTGTGTGTGCTCTTATACTGAGGACTGAATCTGACTAATTTAACTTCAGAAAACGACCTCACAGATGTGTTTTAAAGTCTTGTTTCCGCTGTCGTAGAGCTCAGGAGATGATCAGCTTCAGGTACACACCTGTCTGATCAACGCGTTCAAAAGTGTTGTCATCTTTTGCCAAAATTCATTACGTGAACATGGTGATCTGTAAATTCACAAAGTAGCTAACAAGCTAGTGTTCACGAAGTGTTGATGTGCTTGGCCACAGAGCAGTCACAGTCCAGCTGTGGAACTATTTGTGCTGACAGTTAAAAACTTAACGTATCAGTCTGTGGTTGGTCACCGTGTCTGTTCTCTGTTTCAGATACCAGAGTGTGTTTTCTATGGGATGTACGAGAAGATCCTGCTGTTTCGTCATGACCAGACATCAGAAAATGTGCTGCAGCTGCTGCGCTCGGCCTCTCAGATCCAGGAGGGGGACCTGGTGGAGGCCGTGCTGTCAGGTAAGATGGGACGGATGGTGACATCACAGATGGGAAGGGCAGGGCATCAACACATGAAACAAAAAAAACACGTGAGCGTCACCGTTAAGGTATCAGCAGGTTTAAAGTCTCCATGAAACTAGTGTTGGGAAGTTCGAGTCTTTTTACTGACTCGGATCACTTACTCTCGGACGGTAAAATTAACTAATCTTTTTATGAGTCATTTCGTTCATTCACTAGTGCAGCGCTGTAGCCCTCTTGTGACCCATGTAAATGTGACAAATGAACAAAAGACCGATCCGTATGAACATACTGCTGTGTGTACTGCTCCTCAAACAGCCTGAGCGGCCTATCACGTGACAAATGAACGAACCGAATGAACGAACTGCTGCACGTACTGCTCCTCACGTGCTCAACTGTTTGTGCTTACTGCTCGTCACACAGCCTGAGCGGCCACGCAGCTGCCTTGTGGCGAGAGAACGTACTGCATGAAAATGAACGAATCACTCACTGAGACTACTCATTACTCCCGAGTCATATAAAAGATCAGTTTAATCATATTGAATGATACGTTCACGGCCGACACACCACTACATGAAACAGGAAGAAGAGATCTGTTTATTTCCTCATCTTTACATGTTTCCTGTGAAAACAGAAAGGGACTTGTCGTGGATATTGATTGATGTTTGCTCATAGACTGTATCAAACAGGAAGCACTACACTCTGGCGGCGTCAGAAGAGAGAAAGTGTTTGATTGGATGTAAAATTTGCAGCATTCTAAGTTTTATTCAGTCTCAAAGTAATTCAGTGACAGTTGTCTGTATATCCATGAGTACACTCCAAACAGAAGCTGCTAACAGCTAATTAAGCTAAATGTCAATGGAGACAATTTAATAAAATGGAAACAAAAATGAGTTGAAAAAAGTGAAGTATTACCAACCTGTAGTTGACATTACAACAGCACATTTAATGAACTTGTTTCTGTCTTCATTATGGTTCCAGTATGTTGGTGTTAGCATGTTAGCATCTATTCGATTTTCATTTCACACTGAACTGGCAAGATTAAGAAGTGAAACACCGACAGATCCACTTTAAAATACAAGGCCAGTTCAGCCTTCGGTCAGTTATTATTTATTGAAATGACACACATACACTACAGGATTAATCTGTCTCTGACCAGCGCAGGTTTTATTAAAATCACCCCACCTCCCGCAGAGAGACATAAATCCTGTCTGAATGAAGCTTTTAATGCAAATCAGCGACCGACTGAACAGGAAAATAACAAACTCTTTTAGAATATAGACATTACATTAGATCAGTTTAGATTAATCTTTATTGTCATTGTACACAGAAAGTATCAGGACAATACATGTATCAGCTCACCAGATTGTACAAACAGCAGTAAAAGCACACAGAGACAAACAAAGATGAAGTGATTAACACAAAGAACCAAACAAAGCAAACACACAGGGGTTGAGAAGTGATGAGACTGACACAAAGACTTTTGAATTTAGTTTATGTTGATAAGTCGCTACAAGTGTATTGTGTAATTTGGCAGAAATCAAATAAATATTCCAATGAACATTTTACTTAAACATTTACATTTAGTCATTTAGCTGAAGCTTTTATCCAAGGCAACTTACAAAAAAAGGAAACAATCAAGGTAAAGTGTGACAAAGATATGTTGCAATAATAACAACAATAAGTACTTCAAGTGACAGTTGTAGAGGGGAATAGATTCATCATGTTCACTTGTTAGTTGTGTTGGAGAGGAGGTACTCTCTGAAGAGCTAGAGGTCTTCAGGAGATTTTTAAAGGTAGAGAGGGACTGGTAGGATGTTCCACCAATGGTGAACAACAGACGAGAAAGGTTTGGACCGCCCTGAGCGTACGGGTGGCAGAACCAGGCGTCATTCATTGGAGGAGTGCAACGGTCGTGAGGTAACACATGCCTGTATAAGGACATTCAAGTAGGTGGGTGCAGAACCAGAGAATACTTTGTAGGCGAACATTAGCGATTTGAATTTAATGCGGGCCACTACAGGTAGCCAGTGGAGCTCAATCAGCAGCGAGGTAACATGCGACCTTTTGGGTTGGTTGTAGACCAAGCGCGCAGCCGTGTTCTGGATCATCTGAAGAAGTTTCACTGTGGCTGGGAGGCCCGTCAGGAGGGCGTTACAGTAATCTAGTCGTGAGATGACCACAACCTGGTATCAGGAGTTGAGTAACACGTTGAGTTAGGTAAGGTAGGTGATTCTTCTGATGTTGTGAAGTGCAAAGCGTGACCAGGCAACCGAGGCAACGTGATCAGTATCAATCAGTATCTTTTTTTTTCCTTTTTTTTTTCAACTTTCCACGTATGTTAAAGGTCCAGTGTGTAAGATTTGGGGCCTCTATTTTCAGAATAAGGCAAACATGGAATATAATATTCATAACTATGTTTTCATGCATGTATAATCACCTGAAAATAACAATCTTTTTATGTTTGTTACTTAAAAATTATCCTTTTATATCTACAGTGGGAGCGTGTCCCCTTTCATGGAGGCCGCCATCTTGAAACACCTTATTTATACAGTAGTCCAGAACAGACAAATTAAATACCGACTCTAAACAGGGTCCTTAAAGTGTTGTTTCTCCTTTACACTAGGAAGGTGAGGGTGATGTGAGGAGATTGCAATGCAGTGATTGGACCACTAAATGCAACTAAATTCTACACACTGGACCTTTAATCAACAACATTTCCTTGTTCATGGTTATAAAAAACGTAATGTATTTGCTGTTGCAAATTCTACCTGACAGGGCTGTTCTAAGTAATATTAATACTACTACTCCTAATAAAAGTAATAATAATTATAATATTAATAATTATAATGAGCATGATAAACTTTATAGATCAGCACTTTTCAAAACAAAGTAACAAAGTGCTTTAGGCCATCAAAGAAATCAAAGATAATACAACAATAAAATAGAATAAATACCCAATAATAAAGAAAGAAAACTTAATTAAAACCTTTTTCACCACTGAACAGAACCACAGAAACCCTCCTGCAGGCATTAATTGGCTTTGTCAGTCTGAGAAACACCTAAAAGAATCCAGATGTGTCAAATAAAGATCTTCAGTCTCAGTTTGGTGTCACATCGTCTGTCTGGCTGCCGTCCAGCTCAGGACTCAGGTGTTCACGCTACGCTACGCTAAGGGTCTGACAGCTGCCACTTCCCAATTTCCTGCCTCTCTGTCACCATGCAGTACAGTGTGTGTGTGTGTGTGTGTGTGTGTGTGTGTGTGTGTGTGTGTGTGTTTGTGTGTACATTTGCATAATGCTCGTCTGCATTTGTGTGTTTGTCTTAATAAATGCGCTTCCATATGTATTTCTACTGTATTCCTCTATTTAATGGTTTATTCCTACATGTTTTTGTTTAGTTAAAGTGCAACCACTAAAAGCAGTTGAAGTGGTGAATGAAACAGAAGCATTGAAAGAAATTTAAAATAGTTTATTTTTGTTTTTTCAGCTGTTAAAAAACTTGAGGTGATATGAAGATATGAAGAGCCATTTGAAATCAGGACTGAAAGGAGTTAAGGTGTCATTTCAAATAGAAGCGCTAAAGCAGCAGATTGAGTTTAAGCACTGAAATAAATGGAAGAAACTCAGCAAACAAACAATGGAAAGAGTTGAAGTACTGAAAGGACTTAAAGAATAAAGCAATTCAAGCAAGAATCATTTGAACGAACACTTAAAGCAGTTGAAGTGGAAGTGGTGGTTTAAACAGAGGCAATGAAAGACATTTAAGTGGGAGACAGATTTAAGCAGTTAAAACGGTTGAGGTGCAGGTGTCAAACAAGGCAATGAAAAGAATTAAAGAGTCACTTAAAATGCAAACCTGAATGTAGTTGAAGAGTCATTTGAGACAGAAGCAATGAAAGGTGTCATTGAAATGAAAGAAATAGGTAGCGTTGGAAGATGAGGTCCAAGCACTGATAGACGATGAAGAGTCATTTGAAGTACTCAGTTTGAAGCATTGAGTTAGTTCAGTTAGTTAAAATGCAACTACTAACAGCAGTTGAAGCGGTGCTTGAATCTGAAGCACTGACATACATTTAAATGTTAAGAGTGAACACCTGGAGACAGGACAGGACAGGAGTTCAAGTGTTTCAAACAGAAGCACTGAAATAAGATGGAAGAAACTTAAGAGTTGAAGAGTCATTTAAAGTACAAAACTGAATGCAATAGAAGTGCCATTTGAAGTTCAAGAGCTGAAAGAACTTGAAGAGTCACTTGAAACAGAAGCAATTCAATATGTAATTCAAGTAATGGCAAATGAAGGTTGGGTAGCATTGAAGTGTTAGTTCAGAAGTGAACATGCAGTTCAGGTCCAAGCACTGATAGGAGTGGAAGAGTCATTTGAAGTACAGTACAAGAGCTAAGAGAAGTTTGGGTATTTTAGGTAGTTCTATTTATATAGTTAAAGTGCAACCACTGAAAATAGTTGAAGTGGTGGTTAAAACAGAAGCACTGAAAGGTTTAAGGTTTAAATGTTGACAGTTAACAATTGAATACAGGACTGAAAGGAGTTAAGGTGCTGTTTCAAATAGAAGCACTATAGCAGGATATGAAGTTTAAGCACTAAAATTAATGAAAGAAACTCAACAAATAAGCAATGAAAAGAGTTGAAAAGTCACTTTAAGTACAAAACGGAAAGTAGTAGAAATGGCTTGAAGGACTTTAACTTTAGATGAAACTGGCAGATATAATTCAAGCAGCGGCAAATGAAAGTCAGTCAATGTTGTCAGTCAAAGTATGCAAAAGTTTAGGGCCAAGCCCTGATAGGAGTTGAAGAGTCATTTGAAGTTCAGTACAAGAACTGAAAGAAGTTGGGGTGTCAATTATTAAAATATGTCACCCCAACAGTATTTTACAAGGGCACCATCACTGCAGCCTGGGGTTAGCATCAGTCAAGGTGATTGTGATTAGCTTAAAGAAACAAGACTGATGTCTTTTTCCTCTATATGATAATGGGTGCAGTCAGACAGTCGATTCCCCAACATCTTTCTCCCTAATCTCCTCCTCTTCCTCTTCTCCTCCCCACTATCTTTCCATTAATCCTTTCATCCCCCTTCCTCTTCATCTCCCCCATCTTCCACCTCCTTCACCTCTTCTACCTTGTCTCCTCCTCCCTCCTCCTCCTCTGTTAGGATGCTGACACTTAAAAACACTTTAGTTAACAGCTTTCTGCCAGTCGCAGCGACAGCTCGAAGTGTGGAGGAAACAAACAGGAAATTGACTTTGTACGGTGTAACAGGCAGCTCTAGCCAAGCGAGCTGATTGGTCACAAACGACCTCAAAAAAACAAAACATCCTGATAATTCCCGAAACACTCACGCAAACAGGTTTTATTGGCTGCGATTTTATCCACGGAGCTAGTTGACAAACTCTGTTGTTTCCTGCTGTTTTTTAATCAGCTCACATGTTGATTAAAGTTGTTTACAATCCACAATAAACCCTAAAGGTTGATGGGACTTCAATACTCCACTGCTCTGTTCCTATGATTTATTGTTTTCATTAAAGTTTGTTATGAAGACAAACATCACATTTCAGTAGCAGGCAAATTAAAAAGCAGTAAAGGAAGTTCAATAAAAATCAAAAGTACAAAACAAAGCAAACCAAAGACAAATACAAACATACACAGTCTCCAACTTACAACAACTACATATAACTACATGTGTTTTTTGAATAATAATAATTATTAATGTGGAAGTTGCTGAAAATCAAACAAACATGGACCCCAAAGTACGTCATTCAGGCTAATTAAACCCAAACTTTAAAGGTACAGTATGTATTATAGTGAATGTAAGACATTCACTGTATTAAATCATAAAATGAATATGCTGTATCATCAGTTCTTAAGGAAACATGCTAAGTTGAAATACTTGCTTGTTGACAAAAACTCGACAGCCAAAATGTTCTTATTTTGAAATTTACCGCCCGGCCCCTCTCTTTGTTTATGTTTTGGCTTTTGAAACTCTGATCAATTAGTTCTGTGTTCGATATCCAGGGTTGCCAGGTATGAAACAAATTTGCGGCAAACACAGCGCACTACAACGATGAAAGCAAGCGAGCGCAGCAGTTTGACAGAGTTGGACTCTACCAGACCTGAGAGACAGAAACAGGCGTAGAGGTTAGGTACACAAAAAAACAACAACAAAAAAACAAGCAACGTTACAGCAGCTGGGAGAGTTTCATAGTTTATAGTGCACGAACTCCGTCTTGATAGTGCTCAGTTTGAGTGGTATTTGACGGCTATCAGTCGGGGGTTCGGGAGACGGGGGCTTGGGGGTGCAGCGGTTTGTGGAAGGTGCTGACGGTGTGTTTAGTTCAGCTGCCCCACACAGCGGCAGCGGTTGAGAGATTCATTAAGAAAACCTAAAACCAAATTAATGCAGAAATCACGTAATGGAAATGCTACTGCCAGCGAGTCTAATGCAACACTGACGACTGTTTTATAAAATAAAAACAAATGTCCATAACAGCAGAGGCCGGCGCTGGAGACCTGAAAATAATACAGTAATTACAGTAACGTTAGGTGACTTAGTGCACAGTAACGTGATTTTACATCGTGTACTAACATAATCACGTTAGGGTTTCTCATCATTTTCATGTGTGTTATCTAATGTCAGTGCATGTAACGTTAGACTGCTCTCGTTTCCTGAGCGGAATCCAGAGGAAAATACACTGGTAACGGGACACGAGACGTCTCTTATATGCAACAGCAGCTTGTCGCTATGACAGGGAATATATGTAGTCAGATCTGAGTTTACGTGTGTCGGTAACGCCGCACACGTACGAGAGACACCTGCCTGGGTGTGACCACCTGCCGGGTGCGCCGTGCTGCCTCAGACACCGGCAGCTGCCTCAGCAGGTCAGTGGGGAAGTGCCACTACTAGCTGCTGCTGCCACGAATTGAGCCAGCCCTTTTTCTGTGTTTATGTGTGCTGGACGTAACCGCTATGAAACATCTCCCTCAGTCTGATTTACCGCGTATGTATCTCAAACAGTGCTCTCTCTCTCTCTCATTACAAACCAAACTAAACTTCTTCGTGACACTATTTTACAGCGTAAATTGAGAGTCAGACTCCGATTTAGAAACTGATTCATGAAATAAACAAAGCCAGAACACAACAGGTAGAGTATCAGAGTTTAGATAGTTATGTTACGTTTCGCTCGTCCTGCGCTAGTGAAGGTTCAGCAGCGTCAACCTGGCACCCTGCGTGAGCGTCGTTAGGGGAAGGGGGCGACTCGCTCCACTGTTTGGAATTCGAGCTTACATATTGTACCTTTAATGGATATTTTAGAGTTGTTCCATCACTCCACTTTATAGCTGTTCTGATATTAACACTACATTAATGTTACATAAATGTTCATTATCTATCTCAGATTGTAACAAAGATGAACACTCACAAGGATAAACTATTTCCTGCATACTGCTGTTAGAAACTGAATACGATCAGCTGATTATAAACCTGATCAACCACCGTCAGTAATCAATACACAACCATTAATCAAACGAATAACTAACAGCAGTCAACGTCAGACAACCTTATCATACTTAACAGTTACCTAATGTTTCTGCAGCGTTGGCAGAACGTTCAAAAATAAACATATTATCAGTTTGAACTAAACTAAAGCTCCCTGCGCTGTCCGGGGAAAATATGACACCAAACTCCCTTTAAGAAATACTTTGAGGATACAGCTCAGTAACCTCTGCTGACCAATGGTGTTTCCATAGCAACAGACTCTGACAACTGCTGACAAGTGCCACCATGGCAACAGTCAGTGACACCTTCTGACTAGTGTTTCCATAGCAACTGTGATTGACACCTGCTGACCAGTGTTGCCATAGTTACACTGACTGTGGATCAGTACCCTGTGCATCCACACTTCAAACAAACATGAACAACACAACACTTAACAGTAAAATGTTCTGGGATTGGTCAGCTCTATTATGAAACTACAGTGTTAGTCAGAGATTCATTAAAATAAATAAATAATAAATTAAAAGTGAAATCAGACCTCTGAGCTTTTCACCCCACCGCTGAATGTTTATGTGTCATAATTCAAGTTATAGTTATTGAGCTAATCAGATAAAACACAAATATAATTATTAGTACACCACACCCAGCTGTTCCTCCACTGCTGGTTCACAGTTTCTCCACCCGCAGTGTTTGTTTTCTGGTTGTGCGTTAACAAGCCAGCAGCGAGCGCTCCTTAACGCTCCTAATTCCACCACAGAGAACACACACATAAACACAGGCATTTATATTCAGACAAGGACTACCTAGGAAACCCTCACACACACACACACACACACACACACACTCGCACACACACACGTACACACACACAAGTCATTTTCTGAAGCATATAATAACAGTTTGGGAGCTTGTTCAGACTTCCAAACGTATGTTGGCCCTCCAAACAAAAGGCATAAACAATAATTTGAATAAATGGAGGTAATTTCCTGCAGCAGAATGTCTAATCAGAGCCGTATTCTGCTGGAGGACCACAGCACAGGGCGAGTGTGTGTGTGTGTGAAAGAAAACGAAAAGACGAGAGAGATTCAGAAATACATCCACACAGAGAGAGAGAGAGAGACAGAGAGAGAAAAGGAGCGAAAACGATATCCCAAACTACCCATCATGCCTTGCCAAGCCTGCTGGCCAACCAAACAAACACTCGGTCCATCTGCGCCCACTAAGAGCCTCTCATACCTCCAAAACATTTACAAAATACCCGCTAACAACCCATTCATTACTCTCTGTCTCTGTTTATCTCCCTCCCCTCCCCTCTCTCTCCATCTCTGGCTATAACTCGGGTTATATTCTATATTTTTCTTCCTGCCAACAAATCTCATGTTGAGACTCAATCCAACAGTGAATGTATCTACTAACAAGTTCTGTGTTTGTATCAAAGCCTTCCTCTGTGCCATAGAGCTCCAAAAACTATTAAAAACACACCAACGAGCCACACTGCCTGTTTACAGCCAGTATTAACGAAGCATCTTTCGTCTGGTCTGACCAAGTAGACCAACTGACGTGAACATGTCGAATTTTACACGTACAGTTAATAGTAACAAAAATAGGATATGTCTGTGCCTGTGGAGAAAGTCCCCAAACTCCCTTAAAAATTCTTCAATTTTGTGAGTCGTTGAGTTTGGAGAAACTTTATAAACTTTATGAAAAGCTCTCCACGACAAATTCTTAATTATGTCGGCCTACTTGTAAATTCGGCAAATGTTATACTAAAGCGATATCACACAAGAGGGAATGCTGTACTGAAAATCAGCACAGCTGTGATTCGGTTGTAGGCACGAGGCTGCAGGCCAGGCCGAAAAAACTTATAAAATCCCGTCACACACACATGACAGACGGTGAATTAACAGCGTGTATCTGATCCACCAACCAGCTCTTATTTTAGTGAGAAATCTTCATGTTTGAAACATTTCACCTCATTACTACGGCCGTCTAACACTAAAATAACGCTGGTAGAGAGTTGAGTTGTTGAGGTTTCAAAATCAAAAAACATAAAGGTTGTACAGAAACACAGTTTATCTTTATGGATTATATTGATGCTGAATTGACAGTCAGACTGTCCACATTTGACGTCCTTTATCTCGTGTTTGTAGAGTGATGTGTTTTTACGGACACATAATGAATTGTTCAAATGTCATATTTCTTAAAGGGAGTTTGGTGTCATATTTTCCCCGGACAGCGCAGGGAGCTTTAGTTTAATTCAAACTGATAATATGTTTATTTTTGAATGTTCTGTCAACGCTACAGAAACATTAGGTAACTGTTAAGTATGATAAGGTTGTCTGACAATGACCACTGTTAGTTGTGGTTGTGTATTGATTACTGACGATGGCTGATCAGGTTTATTATCAGATGATCGTATTCGGTTTTTAACAGCAGGATGAAAATCACATTGACATTTGTAATTGTGTCATCTACTGAAAATCCAGTGTTACAGCATGCAAGAACCATGTTTGTCCCGCAGAGGCTCGCACAAGTGATTTGAAAGCCACATTTGAAATCTCGTCCCTGTGAGTTTTAGACAGCTGTCGTACTTCTTTTTGTGTTTCAAAGCCGCTGCACACCTACACAGCTGTCACTAATTTTCTGATCACACTTGCTGAGGTTGAGTTTGGTGGATCTACAGCAAGTTTAGAATGATCTACATGTAGGAAAGATAAAGCTGCAAGTTTTCCAGCCATGATAGTTGAGACACAGCTAAAGAGTGTGAAGGGAAATGTTAATGAAGCACAGTCTTTACAGTCCCACTCCTCAGAGGGGGTCTAATCAGGCACACTGAATGAAAACACCTGTGCAGGTGTACCATGTGCCTGCAGGGCTTTAAACCAGCATTCAACATTTGGTGTTTGGCTCCTCTGGAGCTCTCAAATTTATATGGTTTTATAGAAAGATAAGTTTGTATTCCTCAAATGTAGGGATGAAAAACAGTACCAGGATTAAAACTAAGGTGTCAAATCTAAAAATGTATAAAACAATATCTAGCTGACAAGTTATATAGACACCATCCTGAATATTGTTTTAAGGCAGCAGGAAATAACAAAGTGCTGCATCAGTTTCCACAAATTTTAATTATGATAAACTGTCAGCTGTCATTAGAAACTGTTCATGGAAAAAATAGATGCTCAGAAAAGCGTTGATCCCAAACTGCTGCCCAGCTCATTAAACCACAGCAAAGTGAGCAGTCCGAAATTTAAAAATGTGACTCGGCTTCCATCAGTTTAGATTCTCTGGTTTGTTTATATTGTTGTGTCTCGATAGCTTACATTTTCAACTGACACTTAATCTCCGTTTAGGAGAGACCTGCTAGGATAGATCCTCCATCTCCTTTAGTGTTTATGTTTCGTGTTAACATCTTAAGTGACACTTCATGTTCTCTTAGAACTTTGAATTTCAGTTGGCGTGGAAGCACTGAAAGGAGTTGAAGCGTATGTTGAAGTGTCTTGTAGGTACAAATCAGGGTCAGAATATTCAGTGTTTTATGATTTTTAATCTGTTTGAAATGTTTTCACAGGTTTGTTTTTTGCTCACTCTAAGGAAACATGCTCTGAAGAACCCTTTTATCCTTTTTTGCTGTTCTTTGGGGAACTGATTGCAAAACGTCACCATTGCAGCACTTTTGGTGCTTTGAAGAACCTTCTTATGTTCATGTTTAATAATCTTTTTTTTAAATTATTGTTACAAAGATTTCTAAACTTCTTCAAGCTGCTCACGCAGGCCAGTTGATTCCCTCTTTGGTGTTGTGGTTTTGCCAGCAGGAGGTCTCGGTGCTGCCAGGGTGCCCAACAGGGTTTTTGTGAAAACAGCTGGAGGATGTTTAGGCTCAGATGGCTATTATGGCTGCTGGCCCAGTCACCCCAGATCAGCAGCTGCTCGTCTCCGAGCCGATTTAAAAACATTTTGGAAAACGTAGAAAAGAAAAATCACTTCAGGATGAGACTTGGTACCACAGAGTCTGTGACTGCTTTGTTAGCTCTCCTTGAAAGTGTGAAACACTTCACTGTTGTTCTGCTGGAATCGTGTTGATTCTCTTTGCTTTCGGTTTGCTTTGATTTTAATGTTGCAAAAGTCTTGAGGCGCTCATCACCTTTAAAAGAACGTTGATTTCAGTGACATGAAACTCAAAACAGAATATTTTGTTTCTCAATGAGGCATCGTGTGAAAGACGCCTCTATTTCTCTCGTGTTTCTGATACTTAATTGACCAATTAATTTTCCTTTTAGGGCTGGAATGTCAAATGATACTTCAATTGCTTTCAGTCCTTACACTTACCTTAATTTAATTAAGTGCCATCAAGTTTGATTTTTACAAGGGAGTACAAATAACTATATAGAATACTGAAGAACAGTATACATTTTCACTTCAGCTGACACTTCATCTCCTTTAACAGCTTACGCCTCAGTTGTACGTTTTATCTGACATTTCATATCCTCTCAGAACTTTCACCTTACCTCACACTTCAACTCCTTTCAGCTGTTACCCATAAACTGAAATCTCAGCGGTTACTCTTACATGTCAGCTCATACTTCAGTTCCTTTCAGGACTGACACATCAACTGACATCTCAACTTCTTCTAGCACTTAATCTGACATTTCAACTTATTTCACTGCTTTCAGTTCATGCTTAGACTTTCAACTGACACGTCATCTCCTTTTAGCACTTTCTCTTCACTTCCTTTATTGCTTACACTTCATGCTGACATTTCAAGTGACACTTCATGTCCTCTCAGAACATTCATTTAAACATACACTTCAACTCCTTTCAGTGCTTACACTGCTGGACGCTGACATCTTACACCTTTCTTAAACCTTTCATACCCTCATACTTCAGAACTAGAACTCATACTTCAACTCCTTTCAGCTGTTACACATCATCTGACATTTCACTCACATCAGTGCCAACACTCTTTGCTTACACTTTAACTGATACTCTAAATGAATCTCCTTTTAGGAAAACCTCTTAAATTCTCATTCTCTTCAAGTTCTTTAATGCTTACATTTCATGTTAGTCTTCATCTTCTTACATTTACATTGTTACATTTGCTTGTATTTTAACTCATTTTGCTGCTTTTGCGTCATGCTTACATTTAAAGTGACACTTCATCTCCTTTGAGGAAGTTCAAAGATAGATTTTTCAGCTCTTTTAGTGCTTATGTTTAATGCTAACATTTCAATTTTCAATTTCGATCCCCTTGACCTTGGAGTTTCAGTTGTCATGTAAAAACCGTGATGTTTGAAGTGAAACGTTTCAGTACTGCACCTTCGTAGTACAAATACATTCAAAAGTTTAGAGGATTCATAATTTTAGGACAGTTTTATATAGTATTTTATGTAGTATTTGAACTGCACTTATTCAGCAGAACCATACACAGGTAAATTATTCGACTTCAGGAGGCATTCAGATAAACGTTGTTGAATTCACTTGTATTTTGATGTCTTTTGATGTTCTGCAGCTTCAGCCACAGTGGAGGACTTCCAGATCCGTCCACACTGTCTGTTTGTTCACTCGTATCGTGCTCCGACCTTCTGCGACCACTGTGGAGAAATGCTGTGGGGACTCGTACGACAGGGACTCAAATGTGAAGGTATGAACTTGCTGATGTAGTGTTTCTGCTTTTGAAGCCCCTTGAGACAAACTGCTGTATATTGGTTTATATATGTTGTCTCTGTTTGTGTCCAGGCTGTGGTCTGAACTATCACAAGCGTTGTGCCTTTAAGATCCCCAATAACTGCAGCGGAGTGAGGAGGCGCCGCTCGTCCAACGTCTCCCTGACGGGGGGGCTGGTAAACATGGGGCGCCCCCTCTCTGCTGAGCCATCACCACCCCACTACACCGACGATGCTTTACTGGTCAGTAGACTGGGGCTCAGGCTCATCATATACATCCTAAGCATGTTTTGATGAGGATTTTTTGAAAGTTTTTGAAAGTCTTGTCTTGTATAAAGAAGCAGCTGCACTGAAATCTGCAGAAAGTCAAGCCAGACCCCCCCCCCCTTAGTTACTGTTGCTACATCTCTTCTTTAAGGCTGTGACAGATTGAACATCAAAATTCATTGTCATTTTTAAACAATGAGGCAGCTTATTATTTTAACTTGTGATCATCAAGTTTGCAGAGTTTATTAGTGCCACTGGGCTAATTAACATTTGTCTGAATCCTGCATCATGTTCTTAATTATGCACTTTGATGGTGTATTTGTTGGTGATGATTAATTTTTTTTAATTTTAAGTTTATTCACCAGTTGACGATCAATGAGGTACACATGGACGTACATAAAGAGCATTGTTCTTGTATCTCAGGGTAGTTAGTCCTCATATTATAGAAGAAAATCTACGATCTCTCATTTACTATGTTCTGACCTACCTCAGAAGAACATATCGTCCAATTAACACAGAGGTTAGATGGTTTCTTGTATTAACAGCATTAACAGCATGTTTCACTTTTACAAGAAAAAAGTCTTTAAAAATGAAGACTAACTGATGAGCACTTTGGCCAAGGAAGTGACGCTGCATTAGTTTACTACTGCAGGTAGTAATCAAGCCAGGCATGCTGATGTTAGAGCAGATAAACATAGTGTTTAATCATTCCTCTACTCTTTTGCTCTCGTGTATTTGGTCTTTTGAAAGGGATACAAACCACATCTCCAGACCTTTGTAAACAGAGTGTCCCTGCAGCTTATTCAGTGGCTTCACACTGTGATGTTGTAGGTGACTCTGTAGCATAATTTCTGGAAGCACCCGTCTGCAGTTTTGATGTGCTGTTGAAGTCAGGTGATGTTGTATAAAGAGTGAAAAGTCTGCATATGGAAGAGGTTTGGGTGGATGGATGGGTCAAACAAACAAAGGCCTTTCAGCCCAGGAGACCACTGTCCATGTCCTGTGTGAAACCAAAAGTCAACATTGACTTCTTTTCAGTTATGTAGACCCAATGTACAGACTGTAACTTACATAATGTAATATTACGTCCAGGTTAGTTACGATCTTTTCCTAGACCTAAGGAAGTCTTTTTTTGTGTGTCTAGACATTCCCAAACAACATGATCACAACATTATGACAGTCTAACCGGAAGTTACATGCTTATTCTAGCCAACTGGACCGTGGAGCTCTGCATGTCCAGAAATTATACTAAAAAAGGTTCATACAGAATTATAGTTTCAAATTTAGGATAGGAAAGAATCTGTTGCTCTCGATGTGCAGAAGTCCAAAGACTGACACCCAGTCTTCTTGGCTAAGGTAGCAAAATTATGATTGACAATCGTTGTTTGTGGGACGAGTTTACTGAATGGTCAATTGCATTTGAGTCAATACTCCCTCATTATCACTGCTGGATGTACTGTAGCTTGATGCCATGTTTGACTTCATTTGGGTCATACAAACAACCAAAACATCTTTTTTAAACTTGAGGAAATCTAAACAGATTTTGAGACACCAAAAGCAGCTGTCAGTGTATTTTAATGGTTAAGACAAGAAAAAGATCCAATCAATTTAATTTCTTTTATTAAATCATTCAAGCCCGACTCTAACTAACTAACAAACTAACTTTCTTTCTTTCGTTTGCTCTCCAGTCTCCAGTCAGCCCCAGCATGGAGGTAAATCGCATCATTTTTAACCTTAATAATAAGGAAGTTGCTCTGATGAACTGCTTTAAAACCACATTCATGCTTCTAATTGATTTAATGTTCAGTGTTAATTTACTGCATTGCTCACTGGTCTGTTATTATTGTTTTTAACGTAACTGTGAATACATCTGATGCTTGACAGTCCTGACAGTCATTTCTTAGGGTCCAAAACACAAAACTAAAGAGATAATAACCTTATTTTTATCATAGTGATTTAAGCTTTTGGTTTATTCATTCATTTATTTATTTATTTGGTAACATTTGTTTTAACAGCTGGGAAAAGTTTCATTTTACTTTTGTAAACCTGAGTCCTGAAGAACAGATGTTACCACCTGACGACTTGTAATCATGGGGGAAAATGTCTGCCGGCCAGCCGCTGATTGTTTACCTGGCATTTTCTCAAATAATCAACCTTTGTCTGAAATCTGTCCTGAGCATCAGTAATAATGCAAGTCACTTGCTCCATTAAATGCAGTTATTTGGTTGAACACAACACTGGCTGGCCTCCTGATCTTTGTCTCTGCCTCTTCTCACAGCAGAAGAACCAATTAGATTACTTCCCCGGGAGAGAGCGGCGCTCCAGTTCCCAGTCATACGTTGGCCGTCCCATTGAACTGGACAAAATCTTACTATCGAAGGTTAAAGTTCCTCACACCTTCCTGATCCACTCGTACACTCGACCCACCGTCTGCCAGCACTGCAAGAAGCTGCTGAAAGGCCTCTTCAGGCAGGGACTGCAGTGTAAAGGTGAGCCTCCTGTTCAACTTTAATGCTGCAATGTGCACGACAATATGATGTGTTTGACAGAGCAAACAAAATCTGGATGACTTATCTCTGCAGCTAAAAAAAAGTAAAGTAACCAGAGGTAAGGTCATTAAAATCTTTATCCTCGGGGAGAATCAGGGAATTTAATAGAAATCTGATTGGTAGATGTTCAAATATTTGGCTCAGGTCTGTTGGTTCAACAAGTTACTTTAACGACAAAGCTGGTTCGAACCTGAGTGACTTTAGAAATAACTTTGATGTTAGCCAATCCTGATATGCCCATATTCAGTGCGCCACAGTAGAAGTAAACCAGGAAGCTACGGAAACTTTATGGCACCAGGGGTAATTCTCATTGGACTGAATACATGCCATCTTGGTGTCCAGTGTCCAGAACTGGTATCCAGTTCTTATGATATATCAATGAGACAGCTCTATCCTCTGACCTCGTTTACCGTCAGTAATCATCAGAATACCGCCTGTTGTGTACCTAAACACAAGCATACAACTGCTCTGTATGTCAAGCAGAAGAAGTTTGTGTTCCCATAACAATTTGGGATTCAACACTGTCCCTACAGGGACCTCAGGACTTATGAGGACCCTGTGTAACCTCATGTGTGGCACGATAGAAGAGAGAATTATTTCACAGCATCCACACAACGTTTGCATCACTTCCGAACTAAGTGTGGAGATCAGGGGAGAGGAGACCACGCCCACTTAGAGACAGGAAGTCAATAATATATCATATCATTGGCGTAGATTGGTTAAACCAACTAAACTCAATTGTGGTTAAAAGAAACCAACTCTGACGTTTGAACCTTCCACCACAACCTCAGACATTTTCCTGGTCTTGTAAAGACGTTGCATCACTTCCTGTTTTCTTGATGAATTAACGGGTGTGCGATGTGAAACGTGACCTGCTGTCACCTGATGGCTCTTCTTTTTCTTGTTTCTCCTTCAGATTGTAAATTTAACTGTCATAAACGATGTGCTCCTAAAGTGCCGAACAACTGCCTGGGAGAAGTTTCCAAAAATGGAGGCAAGTTTCAACACACTGACACGCCTGACTGTACTTATACTATATATATGGAGACTGTTAGTGACTAACCATCACATTCATGAACCCAAACCTAATCCTAACATTAAGTGTGTCTTTGTTTTGCAGAGCTCCTCAGCCCAGGGGCGGAGTCAGGGGCAGAGGGTTGCCTTGACGACCATGATATCGACAGAGGCGGCGGCCTGTTGGACGACATGGATGAAGCACTGACATCAGAGGGGGGTCTCCTGCTGGAGGCGGGGCCGAGCGACCTCTGCGACATGCACGACCCCGACCTGGACGAGTCCAACCGAGCCATTAGGTACACACACACACACACACACACATACTGAGAAACACACACACGTATACAGATGATAGATTGTGCTTTCTCCCGCCCCCTGCAGCCCGTCCACCAGTAACAACATCCCTCTGATGCGGGTTGTTCAATCTGTCAAACACACAAAGAGGAAGAGCAGCAATGTGATGAAGGAGGGCTGGATGGTCCACTACACCAGCAAGGACACTCTGGTACTCCACCTGTCTGTCTGTTGATTTACCTGTCTGTCTGTTTGTTTACCTGTCTTTGTGGGCTAAGTTTCCAGTCTTTACCACAAGCATTTAGGAAACAATCTGCTGTGATTTTATCTCCTTAAACCACAAACAACACTTTATTTTTAGGCTTGTTTTAAATAGTGAGGATAAAGATAATATTCATCTCATTGTTTGTTCCTTTCTTTTGTTCATACGTCGGCCGGCCCATCTCCTGTTAGATCTTTTGTTATAAATAAAGAAATAAATGTGCTGATAACTAAATGTGACACGAAAATTAGGCATATTATTAATATCAGTGAGATGATTAAAGAAGTGAGAAAATGATGAGAAAATGTTCAAACAAAAGTTTTTAGTCTGACTTTACAGAATGTTTTCTGACAGTTGTGGTTTTGTGTTGGTGCAGATTTTCTTTTTTTTTTTTTTAGCCGATTTTCCTTCAAAAAGTGTAAAATAAAATACATGACGTCAAAGTTTCTTTCGGCTTTTTCTCTCCTGCTGTCTCCTTGCTTCCTCCCTCCTCTTCCTCCCTCCTTCCATTCTCCTCTCCATCTCTATATTTCAGAGGAAGAGACATTACTGGCGACTGGACAGTAAATGCATCACACTGTTTCAGAACGACACAGGAAGTAAATACTATAAGGTAAGACAAGATACAACACTGATTTCTACAGAAATAAAAACAACTTTTTTGCTTTTTTCTCACATTTTCTTCCTTGCTGTATAAGACTGGTTACCAACCTGAGGCTCCCGATGCTTGCAAGGGGTCGGCAAAGCTTCACGGGACTCATGAGGCCTCCTTAATATAAAGGGATGTAAGACAACATTTTAAAAATAGTAGTAGGTCTATATCTCAACATTTATTTCTCATTCATTTCTGTGAAGAAACTAAAGTAAATATTTCTTTTTAAAAGTTTCTCTGATTGTTTAAGATGTAAAGGTTAATAAATGTGACACAGTGAAGACCAGCCTCATCCTTCATAAGAAACGTTTACAGATAAAACAACCAAAGAGGTCAAAGAACAACGAAAAGAAAACACTGATTCTATCAAAAAAGAAGAACATTGGTCCGTGGACTACTGAAGCCTCGAGTTTGACATTATGGCCGTCACCATCTTTTTTTCTTTGGAGCCAGAGGTGACCATATTTGGACGAGAGTGTGGAGCTGGCGGGAGGGTTACGTACTGCAAATTTGTTTTTGACAGAAAATATGGTCGTGCCTAGTCACAAAGTTAGCTAAACAGGAACTAAAATCTGTTTGTGAAAACATTCGAGGAGAGAATTAGTCAATGCAGTAACAGAATATGGGTTCATATTTGTGTGTCAAGCTGGACGGACTCGCAATGTAGCCACGCCCCTGAAGCATACCCTGCTTTATTGTCTATTTTACTCTGAATGGGATCAAAATTCATTAGATGAACATCATGCTGTGTGGAAAAAGACTTGAAACTAGAGACTGAGACCATAAAGTCATGAAGAAACCATTTACTGAGGTCATAAGTCAACTGAGAAGTTGGCTCATTTATCAACCCCTGCTGGACACTTCTGGAAGCTCCGTCATTGATAATGACCAAGCTTGCACAAGAAAAAGCTTTGAGGATGAGGCCAAACCAAAGAAAAGTTATGTCAGGTGAACTTCCACAAGTCCAACAAAGTTTGGACGGTGGGAAGCTGGTGAGGGATCATGTCCTTAATGTTTGGACTGTCCACACTATCTAAAATGGGAGAAAAATATCATTGTACTTTTGCCGTTATTATCATACTCTTGGGCTACACAAATGGCACCTGAAACAAGTTTTTGTCTTGAGAGTTTCTTCTTCATCCTCGGTTCTCCTGGTTTCTACAGGAGATCCCTCTGTCCGAGATATTATCCCTGGAACCGGCACAGACCTTCTCTCTGCTTCCTGATGGAGCAAATCCCCACTGCTTTGAGATCGCCACAGCATCACTGGTTTACTACGTCGGAGAAAACCTGCAGAGAGCTGAATCATCTGTGACTGGCAGCAGCATCCTGGTAAATAACATGATGGTCCATTTACAGACAAATAAGTTCAGGATGTTAACCAACAAGCATCCTGTTGTCAGTAACTGCCTCCAGACTATGTAGCAACAAAAGCTTGTCGTCTAACTGTGAAGATCCACTGAGTACTGTATGTGAAACATGAAGAAAAGTTTGGTCCTATTCTATTTCCTATTCTAAGTTAATGGCTAATGATTTATTTTACTGACTGGTTTAAGGTCAGCGGGGTTGGGCAGGATGTGGCTCGGATGTGGGAGATGGCCATCCAGCACGCACTGATGCCGGCCGTCTCAACAGGAATTTCCCACAATTCCCACCGCAGTGGACACAGTAAGACACCATCACAGCTCACATCTCCATTAAAACCTGTACATGTTGATCCACTAAGTCTCAGTTGTGAACATAAAATTTGTGTTAATGTTAAGCCATTATGCAGACGACACCCAGCTCTTTATAGCTATAGACCCTGATGACATGAGCCCCTTTTACTGACATTTTGGACATGTTCATACGTTTTTAGACGTAGTTTTAAAATTTGTTTTGAACACCCGTTTCAAGCCTTACAACAGGAACTGAATGAGATTTTGGTGGTGTGTGACCTTTGGTTACCAGTCACACCCATCTCTGTGTATTCATTTATAAAACAAACCTTTACCTGAATTAAAATTTCAGCCTCCATCAGTAAAAACTAACTTGAAGTTAGTTTTCAAGCAAACCGAATAAGTCAAGTCAATTCTGGGGGAAATGTGTGTTAAATAATGCACAAGACATCTAAAATATTTACATTTGATGTCAGACATTATGGCATAACATTTTTCCAGCCTTTAAGCTTCTCAAGGGAAATAAAAGTCAAATACTTGATGTTAAGAGGTTCTCTCTAACTTCAATATGAACGCAGGCGTCCATCAGTTTGGCAGAGAATCTATCTGAAATGAAACTGAACAAATGTAAATGTCATTTTAGCATCGTCTCGCCTGAGAAAGGACACATTTCCAGCTCAGGTATTAATGTTCATGTTGCTGGTGAATTCTCCTGCAGACTCTCAGATCCCCTCAGGGCCGCGACGCCCACACGAAACCCATCAGAGATATTTCAGACCTTCACTGACGTCAAACTGATCATGACTAACGCTTCACTGTGGTCTCACAGTGACTCTGTGTGTTCACCTGCGTGGAAAGAACACTAAAATAATAGTGTCTCAACTGCCAGAAGGCTTCCGATTTATAACATTTATTAATATACTGCTCAGACAGTGTAAATACACAGGTTAATATACTTTAACAGGAGCGACTAAGGGCAAAGAACAACACAGACCTGTTTGTTAAAAGTGGAGTTTAATTAATTTGCTTTTTTTTTATGCGTGTGAATGATGATTCACTAATTTTTATCATGTTTGTGTCTCATGAACAGAGGAAATCTCCATTAGTATTTCTGTGTCCAACTGCCAGATCCAGGAGAATGTGGTAAGAAAACACACACACACATTCAGCCATGTAACCATCTCTGCCACCTCTTCCTGTCTAAATATAGCCAGTGATACGTATTACTGTCATTGTTTAGTGGTGCACCAAGTATTCAGGTTCTGTACTTGAGCTTCCTAATGTCAGAGGAAAATGGCCGCCATGTGAATGTCTGCTGATATATCGGTCAGGTTTTAGTGTTGAACATCTGACGACCTTTCTGCAGGTTTTTGTTTTTCGTTCATCTCTCCAAAGCCTCATTGTGTAACTTTTCTCTCATAAACTATCAGATGTTAAATCCTGTTGATGCTACACTGACTTGTAATCAGGTGAATGGTGTCTCTGTCATTCGTACGTCTGTTCTCACACTATGTGACTTTGGGCTCCGGGTCGGGAGAAGTACGCAACGCTTTACGGCACTAAGTCACACACCACCAACTATTTGACTGATTTTGGTGAAATTGGATCATACTTTATGGAGAAAATGTTTTCTGGTTTTCCCTCTGATGTCCTCCGACTGCTCCGCCAAAGTAAACTGCTGCCAACTGTAGCTGCTGTTAGCTAATGCTAGCTCAGTTTGTTAGCCGGTCTGCCCGGACTGTGAGCTCAGAGCACTGGGGGAGTGTTAGTGTTTGTACCACAGGAATTTTGGACCACCGGGAAGAAGAAGAGGTTTTCAGGCCTGGGGCGCAGGGGAATGCTGACAGGGCGGTGAGCTGGTGTTGTGCCAGAACCGGAGCTGGGCGAGCCGCCAATGTAACCGAGCTTGGCAGCCTCTATTGACATAATGGCAGAGGAGAAGAGACTGAAGAGGACGTTGATGGAGGAAGCTGTGAAGAGAAAAGGAGAGAGTGAGCGAGCAAGAAGCCGCCGGACAAGAGTAGATGTGGGACTGACTTTTAGTGGTCGGTGAGAGCTTGGTGAAATAAAAGGCTGAAAGACAGACGCCGAGCTGGGCTGACTGCTGTTGGACTAGTAAGTAATATTAGCTGGCTGCTATGTCTTGTGTTGTTGACCTTGCATGATGTTTGGCTGTTAGCAAAGTTGTCGACTCACTAGTTTTTGATCATAATGTAATTAGAACAAATACTGAATTAGGGGCAACACAACACATCACAACAAATAATGATTTCTACGTAATGACGCTTTAACTCTTTGTCTTTAACATGATGACAGTGTCTCTTATGGCCTCATGTTTTCTCTCATTTTCATTCATTTACATTTGAAGGTGTCACAGCGTGTCAGGTCGTATATGTAGCAAACACTCTGTACATTTACATGATAAAGATTCACATAACCTTCAAATGTCTGCAAACTCTATTCATGCAAATTAAACTACAGAGAACATCGAGTCCCATTTTCCATGCAGACGCGCTCACCTCGCCGTCTCCAAGGTGAGCACGTCTTCAAGCACCTCAAATGGAGATTACTGTGATTACTCACTCAGCCAAATGGTTTCCATAGCGACGGATGGTAATTAGGCAGCAAGCTCGGGGGAAGGGGGAGGAGGTTTATAATATTGTATTTCTGTCCTCTTTGCTTGAGGTGTGATATTAGGCTGTCAGCTAACAGGGGAGAAAAGGGAGACGTGATTGCAGACAAGGAGAAAATATTTAGCAGTTTTGGTGTCAAAGCTGTGGCAGATCACTGACGCTGTGTAGTTACACTCGGGGAGGCGCACAGTAGGCTCTCCTGTGCAAAACCCCATTTTTAAAAAAAAGTCCTTCACCAGGTGATGAATTGATGTAATTGACTTTTCTTTTTTTTTTTTGTTGAACCCACTTTCTGTCAACCGGCCTCCACCTTCCTCCACTTTACTTACAGCAGTCTTATATCGAAGGAAGCGTGAGACCTTTGACCTTCAAAACCTAATCTTTAAAGAAAGCTTCTGGCCTTCTGTGTATTTTCAGTGTTGTTTTAAAGCCTGAGACAAATGCAGGGATTTCTGTTCCTCAAAATGTTTTAATTACATCATCTTTTACAGTTTCTTCTGCACAGACTGCGGTTCTTCCTCTGTTTCCACCTGTATGCATCACTTTTCTTGTGCCACATCCACTAGTTGACACACTGGAGGACAAAATGCTTCATCAGTGCTCTGACATCCTTGTTTGTCCAACATGCACCTTCGGTTGTGCCTCTTTTGCTTTTTTGCTGTTAGCTAATGTTAGCTCAGTTTGTTGCCGGACTGTGTGCTCAGAGCACCGGGGGAGTGTTAGTGTTTGTACCACTAGCGTCTTGGACTACCGGGAAGAAGAAGAGGAGGTTTTCAGGCCTGGGGTTGCGGAGGAATGTTTGGAGTGGAGCCGGTGTCGTGCCAGAACCGGAGCTGGGTGTGTGGGCAATGTAACCAGGCTAAGTAGCCTCTATTGACATAATGGCAGAGGAGAAGAGACTGAAGAGGACGTTGACGGAGGAAGCTAAGAAGAGAAAAGGAGAGAGTGAGCGAGCAAGAAGCCGCCGGACAAGAGTAAATGTGGGACTGACTTTTAGTGGTTGTTAAGAGCTTGGTGAAATAAAAGGCTGAAAGACAGACGCCGAGCTGGGCTGACTGCTGTTGGACTAGTAAGTAATATTAGCTGGCTGCTATGTCTTGTGTTGTTGACCTTGCTTGATGTTTGGCTGTTAGCAAAGTTGTTGACACAAATACACGTGTACAAAAAAGTGTACGTAAAGTCGCTTTAAGAACTTTATCCAAGTGATTTCCTTTATTTCGATTGATATGATTGATGTGCACTCTGTTTTTTAGGATATCAACTCGGTGTATCAGATCTTCCCAGACGAGGTTCTTGGCTCAGGACAGTTTGGCATTGTCTACGGAGGTAAAACACACCTGCACAACGTGAAGATGCACATGTCTTCTTCAAACACCACGTCCAAACGTAGCATCATCAATCACTCACTCAGCAGAGAGAACATTTAAACCTGCAAAAATAATGTTTTTGTCACTTCAGGGCACCCGAGAATAAAGTTTATTTTATTTTCATAACAGGAATAATACATACAAAATCAATCAATTCCTGTCTGACATGACCCTGCTATCCTTTGGATTGTGTTTGTGTTGGTAATGACACATCCAGTCTGATGATAATATCATCATTACACAGGTACTAATAAAGATTAGACTAACTAGTTTAGTTAGAGAAGTAAAAAGTTTTATAAATTGGAAATACTCACATAATGAACCACAGTAATTGAGTAAATGTATTTTCTACTTTCCACCACTGGCTGAGTGTGCATGTTTTGTGTGTTTTCATCCAGGTAAGCACAGAAAGTCCGGTCGAGACGTCGCCATCAAGATCATTGACAAACTCAGATTCCCCACAAAACAGGAGAGTCAGCTGCGCAACGAGGTCGCTATCCTGCAGGTACACACACACACACTCACACACACACACACACACACACACACACACACACACACACACACACACACAGCAGTGAGTGAGGCTTCCTGTCGTGAACGACGTTCATTACCGTGGCAACACTGTAGGGGTGTGACATCCTCTAATATTCCAGCGCTGCTCAACCTGCAGAAGCTGCTGCTGCGAGACACACACACACACACACACACACACACACACACACACACACACACTGTTCACTTCATATCTGCCCCGATCCTTCAGGAATATTTTGTCTTCAGGTTATAATTCAGTCATATGTGAGCGTTTTCAATTACAATAGAAAAAAACAGATGAATCTTAATAAACATTTAGAAAATAAAAAGTTTGATATGACAGCAGCTGTCAGAACTTTAGACGATGATGATTTCTCCTCCCTGCAGAGTTTGCACCACCCAGGCGTGGTCAACCTGGACTGCATGTTTGAGACCCCAGAGAGAGTGTTTGTGGTCATGGAGAAGCTCCACGGAGACATGCTGGAGATGATCCTGTCCAGTGAGAAAGGACGACTACCTGAGAGGATCACCAAGTTCCTGGTCTCACAGGTCACACACACACACACACACACACACACACACACACACACACACACAGTTACACACACAGATACACACACAAACAAAGGCTCCATTTGTACTTAGCATTTTGAGCGACTCGTATCCAGATAAAATCCAGATGAGATTTAAAGAGATAGTTTGTGTTATCTGTGTGTTGTATAAGGTGCTGATGCACAGTCAGTGTGTTACGGTAGACAGCGGTCAGACAAGTGGCAGCCTCTGTGGCTGTGAAATGAAGCCAACAGAGGAAGTACCAAAAACTGCAGTTCCTCTAACAAAAAATTAACAGCGTGGACGCTTTGATTGACAGGTAGGTGTCATCACAGATTGCTTGTTTGAGCAACCCTGCATTATTTGGCCCGACTCAGGTCCACTGATGATCCACGTCTTTGACCATTTCTAGATTAGCCAGGAGGAGGAAAAGGCAGCACTGCCAATATGGAGACAACCAGTCACCACACTGAGCTTCACAACAGCTCTTCAGAAACCTGTGGGGGACGTCACAGAGACTACGTCCATTCTTTATACTGTCAGTGCGGTCAGCACGCGCACAGTTTGTAGAAGCAGAGCTAAGCTAATGTACGGGGGCAACAACAGAATAGATTTAAGACACTTAAAAAAGGCAAACCTAGAGAAACCAATATCAGTTGAAGTGTACGCTATATTTAAAATACTTTCACTACTGTACCTTGCTGTCAGACAGCCCTTTTCGACAGGGAGCTGAAACCTTAAATCGCTCTCTCCACAGCCACCAGACTCCATTAACAAAAACAGAAATTTACCTTGCAGAACAGCTGTTGGTCTACCTCTACAGCAGCAGCTAATGGTAGTTCAGAACTAACGTCTTAAAAACGTGTTTAAAAGTCACCCAATAAAACAAACTAACTGATGGAGGCAGCGGCGGACCACCACCTGCTGAGTTCTGAGAGGTAAAATTACAGTCTTTGTCAATGAAGTCTGGCGAAGAAAGCATAGGGATGTCTGAGAGCCAGGTAAAGTGGTGAAAATAATCTTAATATAACGTACATTTTGTTAGTTTTGTTGCTGCCTCTGTCCACAGCAGTACATTAGCTTAGCTTCATGCTTGTCCTCCTGTCTGCTTTTACAAACTGTCTACACTGACTGTGGATCAGTGCCTCATACAACCACACTTCAAATAACTCAAACAATCTGTTTGAGACACTTTCACATAGATCGAGCCAAATATACGTGTCTCTGTCAGATCACAGTGCTACTCCAGTCCAAAAGGAGGTGGTGTTCTGATCTGAAGCTGTTTGAAAACAGCAGGAGAAGAACGTTTACCAATTTAGTCAACAAAAACTGTTTAGCTCACGTTAGCGATGAATCATATGAAGTACGAGTGAGACAAAAGTCTTATTCATGTCTCAAACTCTCCCGATGTGGTTTGAACCATCAGATTTTAATCCGTCTTGAATGCATCTACACGTAGATTAAATTTTTGATCGGACAGATATCTGATTCAAAAACGTGATGAGGGTGGATCAACCCTGTTTGTTTCCTCTAGCGCCACCCTCAGGACATTTTTTTAAATTCATCCAATCAGATTGATGAAACTCGTAGTTTATTATCATTAAACATTTATTGTGTGTTTCTGTGTGTCCCCATCAGATTCTCGTGGCTTTGCGTCACCTCCACTTCAAGAACATCGTCCACTGTGATCTGAAACCTGAGAACGTCCTGCTGGCTTCTGCAGACTCATTTCCACAGGTATGTGACAGAGACTGTCAGTACATTTACATGCAGCAAAAAATTTCTGATCGTATCAGACATAGTTTGGACTTTTAAAATGCTTGTAAAAACCTTAGTCCGACCTACTTCGGACCTACTTCGGACCATAACGGACATCTCAAAATCGGATAAGAACACCTAGATAATTCGTTCATAGTTGGCAATTTAACGCCATGTATACTCAGCAATCGGATCTAAATCGGATTTTGCATTCTGCGCATGCTCAAGAATTTCCGCTGGGGCTTTCACCCGGAAGTGAAAGGAGACGTCGTAGCGTTGGTTCTTTTTATATGCATTATTAGGAAGAAAATAATGCACGAAATGTACGCTACTGTAGCATCGTCCATCTCCTCGTACGCCATCTTTGTTTGAATGCCGTCAGATAGTTTGTTGTTGCTGATAAGTAGAGGTCAACCGGAAGTGGCTCTTTGCTGAGAGGGCTACAGCGCCACATAGCGTAACAGAGTCAGCCATGCTCCGGCCGTTTATCCGATTCTCTGAACGGCATGTATACTCAGACAAGTGATCCGGTCTTATGCATGTCTTTATCTGATACGATCAGAAATTAGAATTTTTTGCTGCATGTAAACGTACTGTATGTGGCAGACTGGAATATTTTTCTGAGAAGAAAGAAAAGGGCTGGAAGCACAATGGACCGTCCTGTTTATGTTAATGAGCTGATGGTGGACGAGAACAGGTGTGCAGGTGGGCGGTGGAGGTCAGGTGACGGGGAACGCAGGGGTTACTGCAAGGCAGGTGGGAGTGGGCGGATCTGAAATGACAGGATGGAGAAGAAAAAAAGGAAAATGTGAGGCAAACAATCAGCTGACATGGTGGCACAAAGTGCGTTTTTAAAAATCTGGAAAACATCAACAGGAATTATTTTAAAAACCCAGAGGAAGACTCTGATATGAAGCTGAAAGATTAATGCACCACAGAAATGTTCACAGCCTCCAACCAACAGGCTTCAGACACACACACACATACTGCATATATATAAATATATATGCAGTATATATATATACACACACACATATATATATATATGTAGGGAGAGGTGAAAACAGCAAGATACAGGCAAGCAAACAAAAGCAGAAACAGACGAACTAAACAAAAACACACACAGACGGTCCATTAGCTGTCAGTGTAACTATTAGCAGCTTTCTGCAGTTTTCAGTCTCCTCTCCAGAAATAGCTGTTTGTGTCAGACAGACTAACTGTTAGCTCTAATGATGCATCAGGTCGGCTGTTGGGCTCAGCATTCCTCACACACTTTATTACTTACTGCGTATCATCTGCAGAGCCTGCTACTCCCGCTAATATCAGGAAACAAACAAAATGCTAATGCCTTAAAGAGGTAGTTTAAAGAGTTTAAAGTGTGTCACACATTAATAAAATGTCAGCTAATGAAGATATTTTAAGGAAGAGGCTGACATTTAGTGAAATCCTCTTCCCCTTCTTCCCCACAGAGAGATGAGTTTCATCTCTGTGTTCAGTGTGGAATGTGTTTAGCCTAGCTTAGCACAAAGACTTGAAGCAGAGGGAAAATGCTAGCCTAGCTCCTTCAAAAGAGAGGAAAAAATGTGCTGCAATTGAGTCATTTTAGCCACAGTCACACATATATTGATACGTCACAAAAAAGCCATTATCAACTATGTGGAAAGGTTAACTAAATTCAAATTGTACTCTGACTATTCAGAGCTATGTTAATGGATGGACTTCAGCTGCTAATGAGCTAACATTTGTTAACCTAGAGAGCTAACATAGAAGATATCATTATTCAGCTATGTGATAGGTCAAGAACATGTTTAGCCTAGCTTAGCACAAAGACTTGAAGCTGAAATCTATCAAAGAAGAAAAAAGAAACATCTTCCAACAACTCCAAAGCTGTCTAATTCACCTGTTCTATCTCGTTTATTGAACAGAAAATTGTAAAAAATAAGACATTTTGGTTTTAGCAGCAGTTAGCATTGCAACCATTTGTTCACTGGTAAGTGAGTGCTAATCAAGGGAGCAAATGTGAAAACACAAACAATGCTTCTTTTCTGGAGCTTTGACCAACATCAACACTTTAAAATCGGGTCAGTCCACCTACATCTGAATATGTACCCGGATGAGGAGCCTCGATAACAACAGCAGATAACCAAAAATAGATGTGAGCAGCAGCTGAGAGTCGACGCTGAAGAGAACTGATTCATCACAACACGACCGTGAAGCGAGCCAACGTATCCCAGATCACTTCCATCTTTCTCCTGAGTGTCTGTGAATCATCCTGCAAAGATAGCAGCCAACAGCTCTTCACTGTCAGCAGCTTCATCACACTCATCCTCCCTCCTGTGTTTCCATCCAAACACTGACTGCTGCTATCGAGCCAACAGGCTCATGGAAATCAAATTTGTGATTCAGACTAATTAAGACTTTTCCCTGACCTGTGTCTTCCCTCTGCTGTGGTAATGGGGCAAAAAATATGAAATGTCTAGGATACTCACAAATCAACACTGGTGTTAAGTCAATGAACACCCAGTTTGAACCTCATGTTGTCCACCAAATCATCTGACTTTATTTAGTTTGTGTCACAAAGAGCAACACTGGAAAACAACATGGCGGGAGTTAGATAGCCAGCTCATGTTAACTTTTGTACAGACATCATGTGCAAATTGTATTGATTCCCAAACCTGCTGCTACCAGACTTTATGTTTAGCTCACACATTAGCTTTACAGTTAACCGGTCACAGTTATAAGAGGCCTCATAATCTAAAATTTAGGGCCAAGTCACAAACATACAAATGACACATACAACATACAAGTGTTGAGAGGTCTCAAGTACAGACATATGTAATTTTCATAAATTTAAAAAATGAATGAGTGACATGTGAGAGTAACTTTAAAACAAACACAATAAACACAAACGTTTTCAGTGACACACCTTCGTCTTCTTGTTTCAGGTGAAGCTGTGCGACTTCGGTTTCGCTCGGATCATCGGTGAGAAGTCGTTCAGGCGTTCGGTGGTCGGCACGCCAGCGTATCTCGCCCCTGAGGTCCTGAGGAACAAAGGCTACAACCGATCTCTGGACATGTGGTCGGTCGGAGTCATCATCTACGTCAGGTAGGAAACTCATGTGATGGATGACTTCAGTCTTAAAAGATTTTAGTTTTAATCTTTTTTGATGTGCTTCTATTTGTTTTTGTTCCTTATTATTAGTTATTGTCTTCATTTTCTTCACTTTCTTTTAGTTTTGAATTCCTTGTGCTGAACAAAAGACTACAACATAAAGCAGACTATCATTTTGAAATCATCACTGCATTACAGGTTAAATCTGTAATATAATTTCTTTATTTTATATCAAACTCAGTGTTTTCATCTTCTCTGCAGTCTCAGTGGGACGTTCCCTTTCAATGAAGATGAAGACATCAATGATCAGATCCAGAACGCTGCCTTCATGTACCCTCCTCATCCTTGGAAGAAAGTTTCCCAGGAAGGTACGTAAAGCATCATGGACCTCAACGTAGTCTCAACATAGTTTCATCCAGGATTGTAAATTGCAGTATCAGCAGCAGAAACATGAAAAGAAAAATGTCCAAAAAATATCTTTACCTCATCTTCATAGATGAGGTAGCTTCCAGGCTACATAAATGAAAAAGATGACAACGCTGTACAGTTTGTTCTAAGTGGACTTATAGACGACAGCCTGATCAGACAGATGTAGGGCGTTGGGATAAAAAATGGATGTCAGGTGTGACAATCACAAATTTTATCACGCATCAGTAGACCGACGAGCGACACCTCATCTGGTTGGCATCTGACAAACAATCAAAAAAATTTAAACCAAAACCTAAAATCGAAGTTCAACAAAGCTCGACCTCTAACTTCACCCAGCAACAGAGACTGTTTCTTACAGTCTTGATTTGTGTTTGTTGATGTATTTTGATGCATTATGAAGTATTGCATTAGAAAAGTTTGATGGTGGGGCGGCGTTTAGCTCAGTTGGTAGAGCAGCCGCCCCATGTGCAAAGGCTTGGTCCTTGCTGCGGAAGCCCAGGGTTCAAATCCGACCTGTGGCTCTTTCCCGCATGTCATTCCCCATCTCTCTCTCCCTGCATTCCTGTCACTCTTCAGCTGTCTCTATCAAATAAAGCTTGAAAAGGCCAAAAAAATAATCTTTAAAAAAAAAAGAAAAGTTTGATGGAAACAACAAAATTTAAAAACCTTCCTTTGTTTCACAAAAAGTTTTTCCTCTCTCTCGAGGTCTTGTTGTCTTTTCCTAAAACGACTTAAAGCTCTGAACAATCGATGTAAACACTTTTATCGGAATATGTGACAAAGCAAACATTGAAGTCACATGACTGATCAGCTGTTTCCTCATGTCTCTATAATGCTTCCATGATGGCTCCACACAGATCTGATGTAACCTTCCTCACATTCATACATGAAACAAACACAAATGTCTGATTTACTTCCTGTTTCCTGTTTGTTTTTCACACCTTGAGCTTCCACCGTCACTCTTTTAATCATCTTGTTGCGCAAGACTGGACCCTAACCCAACTGCTTATCTCATGAACCAACTGGATAGAAACAAGCGTTTTCTTTTACTGAATTACTGAAAATTCAGTCATAGTGTCCATGTCCAGATTTTAAAATCCTTGTTTTGAGAAAACTAGATAAGCTAGCTGTAGCACTCTGACAGAAATTTGGGTATTGTGGCACCTTATGGCTCAATCCCACTGGGCATGGCTGCGATGGGCGCAGGTCCAGGCAGCCAGAAACCAAAATAAGTTTATTCTCAAGTGATAGAGGAAACTCATTTGGAACAGAAATTAGGCTGATCATCAAAGATATGGAAAAAAACAAGCAGTAATCTCTGTGGCTATGAAGTGAAGTCAACAAGGGAAGTGCCAAAAACTGCAGTTCCTCAAACGTCCACTTGAGGCTGGCTCCAGAAGTGAGTCAGTCTCCATAAGTCCCCATGTTAAAATGTCCAACTTCACAGCAGAAATAAACATGTTTACAGCCTGGTACAAAAAACAGTTTTGGTCTCTATAGCTAATTTCCCCGTTCATGACAACTGTACTGAGGGTGAATTTATATACAACTCACCTGTTCAAATTATATTAAGACTTAAAGTTATGCAGATTTAACAGTGTGGACTCTTTGATTGATCAGTGGGTGTTGTCACAGATGGCCCACGTCAGATCCACCTCTTTGCCCATTTTTATATTAGCCGGGAGGCGGAAGAGGCAGGACTGCCAACATGGCAGTGGCCAGTTTTTTAGCCTTAAAACGGCCCTTCTGTCCATTCTTTGTACTGTCAGTGGAAAAAATGGTTTCCATGTAGACAAATCAAAACCTGGATACAGTAAACACGACATTCACTATGTTGCTGCAGAAGGTTGTTTTGTAATGACACTATGCATCAGCCTTCCTACGACATGAACAAACCTCCTCTATGAATGCTGTTTCCTGTGTGACTCTGCGGTTACTCTTTGTCCTCAAACATCAGCTCAGGTTTTTATTTCTTGCTTCTCCAACTCGTCCTTGAAGTCAGTTTGAGTCGTTCTCTGCTGCTGTGTGACTCACGTTGTTGTCGTCACTGTCTGTAAATGCGTCCGTCTTGTGTGTGTTGGCTGGAATCGTCCTGTTGACTACGAGACAGATTTAAATCAGCCTGACTCACTCGCTCCTCGGCCGGATCCCCAAAGCGCTCTTAACCCCCCCCCCCCATCCACCTCCACCTCCTCATCTTCATCCTGAGCGACTTCACCAGTGCTTCAGAATAAATGTTGTAAAAATCGTTTTTCTGTCAGCTGCAGGAGGATTAAATGTCAGAGAACAAACTCTTAGTGCGTCAACAAATCTGCATTTTGAAAGATCAATTTAAGAGAAGACACTTTTAAGGGCTTCTGTCAGAGAACTCATTTCTTTCTCTGCCCACGAGCAGACATGAGTTAAGTTTTTAATGGAGACACTTGAATAAAGAAGTTAAAGTTTGGGACTCTTTTAAAACTCCACCTCTGTTATGATGTCAAACATCACATTTGGTTTTATGAACACAGAATGAATATTATGCATCTGCTATCACAAAAAGATGGACCATATACTGTATACAATATGGACATCATATCTTTGACATCACCCATACATTTCTGAGGTTTCTGGTGTGGCTGCCGCCATCCTGGCTAGTCTAAACAGCTGTAAACATGTTTATTTCTGCTGTGAAGTTGGACATTTTAACATGGGGGCTTACGGAGACTGACTCACTTCTAGGGGCCAGCCTCAAGTGGACGTTTGAGGAACTGTGGTTTTTGGTACTTCCTGTGTTGGCTTAATTTCACAGTCACAAAGGTTGGAACTCTTTGGTATGTACAAACAAATTAAAGGAAAACCCTGAATAAATGGGTAGACAATCACAAAGGCAGATGCTTGCAAAGTACGGAGGACTGTAACAGCCGAAAATGAATAAATGACTCAATAAATGAATTAATATACAATTTAATCACCAAAAATGATATTAAAATAAATGTAGGCATTAAATAATTTAGAATATGTCATAAATTGAAATTTTTGTTTTAATTTGCTTTTATATTTATTTACCCTTTATCACTTCCTGTATTTATTTACTTTACTTTATTTAATTTCCTTTTTATTTATCAAACCCTTTTTGTGGTTATGTTAACCCTCTAGACGCCAGTAAATTTCTAGAAGCCAAGTGAGCATTCAACACTTTAAAAAAAATCAGAAAGAAAAAACAAATAGTAGTAAAATCACTAAGTTCATATGTGGAAAAGTCACCGTGACCCGGTCAGTCCTTCCTGCCGACTCTTTGGCGAGAAGTGAGAGCCGGGTAAGTCCCTCTGTTTACTGATTATGTGACACTTGAACTCACAACGTCTTTGTCTCTTTCCACTCTGCACGGTGGGTCAGGATCTCCCTCACAACGCAATCTGACAGCTTCCATAAAATTGTAAACCTGGGGACGCTTTGTCAACAGAGACATTTTTAGATTTACAGAGGAAACCGGGTGGAAACCCGCCAAAATAAAATCATAGATATCAACATAATGATGTATATTTCTGGTTCCGGTTATTGATGACAACTTAAACTTTCTACAGTACAAAGATCAGGACTTTATTTTCTGTGTTTTGATTCACTGGGAATGATTTTAAGATGACGGGGGCCATAGTGAAATACAGAACGAATACTTTGGGGTGTTTAGGTTAACAAAAAAAAAAAAAAAACATTTTTAATTTAGGTCACATTTTCTAAATTCATTAATGCTTCATTTATTTAAATGTTAATTTTGGTGCATTAATATCAAACTGTATTTATCAAGTCACTTACTTATTTTTTTATTTTGGCAGGTACAGTCCTCCCTAGATTAAGCGACTAACATCCAATCTTGTTCTGCTCATACAGAAACTGGCAGAGAGAAAACCGACTCTAACCACAGGGAAATCTGTCGGAGACATGCTGCTCTGAGACGTTGGATAGATTGACGTCGCCATCCTTCGGCCTCACTTTCAAAAGATAAAAAAAAAGTGAAAGTGGGTCATGTGACACCTCTGAGAAAGAGGGATGAGGGAGGGAAGAAATATCTGAGAGAAAACAGGAGAATCAGTGAGAGTGCAGGCGGTTCTTGGAAAGAGAGTTCGACAGACAGATTCATGGGTATTCATGTGGTGGTCCATTCATGTGCATAATGCTAAGCGATGGAGGCCCCTGTAGACCTGAGGGGCCGCGAGGTCTCAGAGCTGTTCAGACTGCTGACCCCTGAAGAAATGTTAACATCATGTTAGCTTTGCTCATTAGCCCCGACTGGCCCCTCACCACAGGGGGGGCCCCAGCCTTGCATACTCCTCCTCCCCCTTCCCGTCTACATCCCTCCCTCCGCTGGATGCTCGACCCTGGCTTTATTTCAGCATTTTCTCGCTCATCACTTCGTCCTTTCTCTTCTTTCTTTCTTTATAGCGATTGACCTGATTAACAACCTGCTGCAGGTTAAGATGAGGAAGAGATATAGTGTCGACAAGACCCTCAGTCACCCCTGGTTACAGGTAAGACATCCATAAATCAAATTGAATAATTTTCTGAATTGATTTAAATGTTAAATTAGCGTAAAAAAGAGAAAACAACACAGAGAGGGAATGACGTGAGGTAAAGGTCAACCAGCAGAGTCACCTGGACACTTCACAACTCAAAGACTGAATGACGTTTAAATTAACTTTAATACAACATTATCAACTAAATAATTACCAGATTATACCAGATCAAAGGTTAGACAAATTGTTAAAGGGAAGACGAGGGATTTAGTAAAGAGCTCAGGATTTACAACCTTAAACTTAATACAACAAAAACTCAATTAATTACTAAAAATTAAGGGTTGGAGTGACCAAATCACACCATCCCAATTTAAAAATCAAACTGTTTCTTTGTGATTGTTTTCATTGGTAATGTATACACTATTTTGATTTTACAATCTTTAGTTATCACATAACTGGACTTCCATCTGTTGAGGAAAACCATGAGAAATGGTTGAAAGCTCTGGATGTAGCTAGTAAATGAACCTTTAAGGCTTATGATTCATCACAACAATTCACTTAGACTTACACTCCTCCCCCAAACAGCAGCTGTCCAATCATAGCTTATAACTGTAACGTGGCAGTTTGGGGGGGTGAGCAAACATGCGAGGAATGGATTAAACTTTGGATTTAACTGTTTCAAGAAAAGCTGTGAATATGTTAGAATTTAGAGTAATGACTGCAGCTCCGTCCTGCAGCAAAACATGCGGCTAACTAGGTGTATGCTGAAATACACAAACAATACTGGTCTTTACATGTATTGTAACTTTATGGATCAACAACTGGTGAGGGTGTTGATGTTATGCCTGAGACATGTAGCTTAGCCTCAGGCTTTTAGCAGCATACACACCCATTAAATACATATTTATCCTTTATCAGGGTTCTCATTTTCAAATGTGTCAGATGGAAACGTTTAAAAGTCATCTGGGGATGGATGATTCTCAGCTGACCCAAGAAGTTTAAGCATTAGCATTAGCTAACATTAGTTAGCTACACAAAATCTGCTAGCAAGAATCATAATTGTACAGTAGCTGGCAAATTCAACAAATTCGTCAAACTTCCAGACAGCTTTGTTTACGTCCGTGAGGAATCAACAATCCAGTGTTTTAAAAATTGGAGTGAATTTCAACGTCAATCTACGTTCTCACTGTAACAGTAAGTAAGACGGCGCTTAATGAACAGTATGTTTGAGGGTGGGTTTGTTTTCTCCACCAGGACTACCAGATGTGGCTAGACCTAAGAAACCTGGAGTCCCGGATGAATGAGCGCTACATCACCCACGAGAGCGACGACCTGCGCTGGCATCACCACGCCCAGCTCAGCGGCCTCGACTACCCCACACACCTCGCCAACGGTCCCCGCAGTGACAGTGGACAGGTGATGGAGCGTTACCAGGAGCAAGAGGAGCTGGAGACCCTCAGTGAGAGGGTCAGTGAACTCTGAAGAGGGGGCCACGTGAAGAGTTTTAGCTCCGACATGAGACGAAAAACAGCGACAGTAACAAAATGAAAGAAAGCACAAAACTAAAACAATTAAGAACACTTCAAATTAGTTCAATCCAAACTTTTACTAAAATAATGAACAAAACTTATTCAACTATAATAATGTCCTTTACTGACTGCCTAATTTACAGACCATTAAACCAAATACAGGTCGTTTTTTAAGGATATTAAATTTTCCATTTGCTATGGAAGCACATTGCATTCACTATAAATCTGATGTAACATTTCATAATTCCTTGGCCCAAACCTGAGATCCTTTTTTATCTTTACATGATAACAGTATCATACTTTTTTTCAACTGGAAGTAAAATGATAATTTTGTTTTGTTGTCTGTTCATACTTAATAAATAATATTAATATTAATTAATACCCCAATTAATAATAGGTTTATAGTCCTTGTTGTGTAATAATGAGGTAAGGAACCTGTAATTATTTAATATATAATTATATAATTTATACTTGCAAAAAACATTTTTGTAATTACGAAGTAAGAATGTCGTATTTACAGGCAGTTCATTTTCAAGACTTTTCTCTGGTTTTCAGAATCAGGTTCATTGGCAAGTGGGTTTTTTCAAGGAATTTGCATTGGTGTTCACAATAAACGTATGTAGAAAAAGCATGAGAATCTAAGTACTAATAAAAGAATTACATTAAATCAAACTTAATTAAATAACACGGTAGAATTTTTGTATTTACAAGGTAAGGATCTCATAACTCTCTTATTTTATCCAAAAATTAGGAAATCATTGTTTTGACATTAAGGTTTTATATTTCTATTAGCCTATTTATTTCTATTTCTGGATGAGGATTGTTAAATTATTCTCCATAACCTGTAGAAATGGCTCTGTTGAGTACATTTCTCATTTATTAGATGAGTCATATTTAAAATAGATTCATTTTTTTTGGTGATTGCAATGCACTTCCATAGTTTGTAGCCATGACCCATTGAGTTATTTAGAGGCTAAAAGCAGCACTTCTTTAAGACAATCAGAAAACTAAATATGATACGGAAAAGCAGCTTTGATTTACATAAAACACGACATTTTCCAGTTTGTGCCTCTCATGTGAAACTTTTCTATATACTTTGCACTGATCATTACAGTCAAGTTATGGAAATAGGCCACGGCTTTAAATTAAGTATATCATGAAACAGAAGAGGCAGATAATTTATATTCAAAACGTATGAAGTGTTTTAAAACTTGTCAATAATTTTCAGGCTACGATGTCACTTTGTTATAGCAGAATTTTAAGTTAGGCTCCCTCGGCTACCGTACAATTCATGACAAAGTTCTTTTACGTTGAACCTTGTGAAGAATGAAAGTTTTAACGCTTAATCAATAAAATAATTTACATATAAATAAATACTTTACATATAAAACAGCGGTAAAAATAATTATAACAGCTCCAGTGAGCACCAAAACTAAGAAAAGCGTTCATCTTAAGCCCTGACAAAAACCTTTTTTTTTTGCATGTCATGTATAATTATTTAAAGCTATGAATGTTTTCTAAATAAATTTATAAATTTAAACTCTTGTTATGACAGTTGGCATTCACAAATGTAGTTTCTGATGTTTTACTCTATAGGGTGGCAGTTATGAAATGTCTGGGGTTTCATTCCAAAAGGAGATATCCAAAATAATGAAGTTACTCACAAACAAATTGACTGTCCATGAAAACAATTCACTATATTGATGGAATACTACTTTATTTTCTGAAAATGGATATGTAGCATTTTGGAATGAAAATCCTCAATCGTTCATAAAACAGTGCCAATGAATACCAAAAACTGCAAGACATAAATATTTTCGTTTGTCTGTATTTTTCTGGTTCTACTTTTATGAACACTGTATCCACAGATATCCAAGAATGTTGTTGATGTTTTTTGCATCACCAGGGTTTAATTTGTTTTGTGAAATTTTATTTTATAAATCATTTAAGGCTGTCTGGACCACAGGAAGGCGACAGTAGCAGAGCTCCCCTTTCAGTGGGTTTTGCCAACTGTGGTTTAACAACAAAATGGCCGCCTGTCATTTCATCTGAAGGCCGTTAAACTTTCATGTCTTTTTTTCTGAGAAAACAGTTACTGATATAAAAAAAAGAGGTAATATCCTGTGTTTTTAAAAAATAATACAGCATGGCGTGTCAGTTGTTTTCAGTTCGACAGGGGTTTTACCTGAATGCTACGTAGCGTCTTCTGTAAACGGTATGAATGTTGTTAGTTTCTCAGCACATTGACTGTACGTATAGCCCAAATACATGCTGTTCTAGCTTTGCACAGGATTTAACATCAACACCATAATCACACTGGAAGCTTTTCAGAATGTGTCTATCGAATGTTTACCTAAAAAATTTTGCCTTGTTAGTATTTTGAATCTAATACATTTTTGGAAGCTTATGGCTTTGGGTGACTATAAAAAATGGATGACATGACGGCTTCCCAAAATTTCTTGATCACCTCATGGTGGCTGCCTGTAGTAAAGGTCATAAATCTTGCTTCCTCCTTGTTAGCAGATGGAACATGGACCAAACTAAAAAATCTACGTACTCGTCAAATGTAGTTTTCACAAAGATTCATTTTTAGGTATTGTAAAACTTTAATTAATAGCCCAGGAGTTTACTTGGTTCACTCACTGAAGTCAAACTATATATGGGACAGGCCTTTAATTTCTTTTGCACAAAAGTTTTGCTCGGCAAGGACAGGAAATACTATTGAATTGTTTGTTTAAATCATGATTGAGCCCTGCTCAGCTTAGATGCTGAGTTGGCAGGGACCTTGATACTGTGGCTCCAACCCTGATCACTACTGCACAGACTCTGGCTCCAAGTGATTACCAGCGCAAAATGGTAGTAGCTGTATCCGCAATACTTTTGCTTCATTTTTGGACAGTGGGACATGGAGATATGTCATCCATTTTTATATATGTCGATGGGTTGAACGTTAAACATCAACTTAACCTAAAGAAGTCCAATTTCAAAGCTTTATCATAGGTAGAGTTCTTAGATGAGATAATAAAACAGTAGGTGGGCATCATAAGAAACCGCTAACAATCATCAGTTTCCATTTTTTAGTAGCTAGATAGCATGCAAACAGCTTTTCAACTTGCTTTCTGTTTCCAGTGACATATAACAAGAATAACAGGATCAAATATCTGCAAAAACAAAAATCTATTGTAAGAATGGGGTCTGAAATGGACACCCAGTCGAAAACACAGGGGGGGTTAGGGGTCGCCTACTGGTTGCACAGACTGTAGAGATTAGCCAACATGAGGCCAAAGTGGAAAACAAGTGCATTTTGAGTGTAAAGATCAAGTGATTTGAGTGTGACTAAGAACACATTTTCGTTATATATAAAAATGCAAGTACTCTTATACGTTGAATGAATACTGCCGTCCAAATGGATTACTCATGGTCATCCCTAATTTGAATCAGTCATGAGTCAATGATACAAATACGTTGATGTGATAGAGGTAGCTTGCTGATTAGAATTTTGTGATCTTGTCATATTTGTTTTCTTTACCTCACTTTAGGGTTTTTTTTCCTTTTGTTTTTGTGATCAGGATATATATGAAATAATTATACACACATCCCCCTTCAGGCTTCTTGTATTTCTGACTTCCATGCAGTGAAAACTAAGAATGTTATTTAGTGTATTTTAAGTTTTCCACTGAGATCACAGAACACGACTTAGTCCAAATCGTTTGATGCTTTCAGGATTTAAATTTTCAGTTTGTTTTCCTCCTACAATCTTTTGCCACCAGAGCACATGGTGGGCGGTTGTAGTGATCACTGCAAATTAATTTAAAAGTTTACAGTTTATTGCCCTATGTGCAGCTCAGTGGACGGTAATGATTCAGAAAAGGCCTCCCGTCATGCTCTATAGGACGTCTGTTTACCGATAAGCAAGGCAAAGTTGAACTGCCACATTTTGAACTCCTCCCATACAGAGACAAAGGAGAACAGCATGTATCAGGGTTATTATATTAATATGATACTGCCATAGATCTGAAAATAAGGGCTGTTTTTCTGAAGCCTTCATGGCCTTGTCTTCTTCGTGCCTCTCTTGCGCTGATCAATGCTTTTGACATTTCAGCTTCACCTGGAACAGAAATGTCACCTGTCTCATATGTTTCTCTGTAAAGAGGTGACTTATCAAGCATTTGTTGAAATACTTGTTTTGTAATTGTGTGTACAAATGGTCCAACAGTGGATTGTGTGTGTGTTAACTATTGCAAAGAAACTGGAGGTGACTGGAAGTAAGAGCTCTGGGTGTTCATCCATGCAGTTACAGTCCGCTACTTAAAGGTGTAAACAAGAAGTAAGGACTATTGAAAAGAAAAGGTGACCAGGTAACTAGTCATTTGCTAGAGACAATAGGCCTTTCTCAAAAACCAACCAAGTTTGAACTTGCGTCCTTGGGAGTTCAAACTCACGAGTCCAACTCACCATCACCATCAGTAAATAATCAAAGGGCTTCAATAAGACTGTTCTCACAAAGGATGACAACAGATGTTAACCTGCGGGTGAGCTCGGCATCCAGCTTGCTCTCTATTGCGATTAATGTCCGGAAATGCTGAAGGGGTCCTGCAGGAGTCCGTTCGCTGGGTGCATTAAACATTTCATGGTGAGGACAAGACTTCAGGAAGTCATTACACCTGTCAAGAAAATAATCCCACGCATAACTCCCTGAAAAAACCCAATTTACTGATGATTTTGAGGTTGGCAGTGTTCGTGACTAAGCAAAGCTAGCTGTTTAGTCCTGCTTTTAGGCTTTGTGCTAAGCTAAGCTGAAGCTGAGCATGTCTTAACTCCAGCTCACTATTTACAGAACAGATACAAGATAAGTTATCTCATTTTTGGCAAGAAAATGGATCTTTTCCAAAATGACAAATTATTATTTTAACGTAAGTTCACGTTTACGCCCTTAGCCTAATTTTACCTCAACAAATTTCTATTAGTTCTTGTAGTTGAGTTGTCTAGGTCCAGACCTTTGAATCCACTCACTCCACCGTCAAGTAGTCGAGTAGAATGTTTTCATGATTTTGGGTTTGGGTATCTACAGACTTTAATTGCAGTGGATCATAGTCAAGATCTTGGTATTTTTTTTACAGTAAATGCCTGGTTGGTTACTTGGTTGGTTAGTTGGTTGGTTGGTTAGAGGGGCTGTGTAATAAACAGTAATTGCAGATTTGATGCTGTGTGTCTTCAAGTAAAATGTTGATTGTGTAACCAGAATCTTGGTCTATTGAGGCAAAGGATAAACGGTTTGCTGTGCGTTTCAGCTCAGTATTAGTAGATGAGTGAGGTTTCCTCTGAATGTGTTTAGCTTCAGGCTCAGAGCTGTTAGCCTCCAGTGTTGAAACGCGTGTCCGTGTGCTGAATGGTCGACTGTTTCTTATGTGGCTTCACTCCTCTGGCATCTGTGCTCAGAACAACCTGCCTGAAGTGCTCACAAAGTGTTTGCTATCTGCAGGAACTTTAACAATGTATTTTTTTTCTGGATCATGTTTAAATAAAGATATTTTAAAATCAACTTGGAGTGTTCATATTTTTGCAGAATTAATCTCATGCACGGTTAAGTGTTGTTTGACTTACAGAGATAACACAGTAATAATTAACTGTCATGTGGATAATTTTGTTTTTCTCCAGAATAATCATCAGATGACATTTTGTATAATCAGGGCGAGTTCAGAGGAACAGCGGTTTCAGCAGTAGTAGCCGTTTTCATCCAAATGTGTCGCAAATTTTAACTGAATTTCGAGCAATTTCTCAAAAGAAAATGTGAATCGACACTTGTTTGCATCCACTATCATTACAGTATGTCAATATTAGGAGTTGGTTCACAAGATAAGCAGTAGGTGGTGTCAGTAAACCAGAAGAAGCGGATGCAACAAAACGTCATAAGAGTGCTGGTGGAAATTCAAGGTGTGATAAAAACAGAAAACAGGATGTGAATCAGTGTTTGTTTCATGTATTAATGTGAGGAAGGTTACGTCAGATCTGTGTGGAGCCATCATGGATGATTTTTAGAGCCATGGGGAAAAAGCTGATCAGTCATGTGACTTCAGCGCACACTACATCACGACATAATCGGAGTGATATAGTGTTTTTATCTCAAGATTCAACTCTTCTTTTAGTAAAATACAAAAACACCACAAACAAAACCTTTTACCGTCAAACTTTTCTAACATGATACTTCAAAATATGTCGATGGCTAGTTTGTACCAACATCTACCAAATGTGCAGAAGTTATTTTGAGAAATTTCATATTGCAGCTGTCGAACATTTGAACAAATTAAAATAAAGTATTGGTTGCATAAATTCAAATTTAACTAGCTTGATTCTTGACTACATTGTTGTTCAGTAGTTATTTGCTGTGCCTCCGCTGCATCACAAAGTGACAAGCTAACATAGAAACCTTTGTCCAGGATTTACTCATCAAATCCAAAATCCTTTCACAATTTACTTCCCAAATAGACTGTGTCATGATCATTGACAGTATATAATTAGTGGACAAAACTTCCAGAAGTGAGGCCACTACCAAAGTGTCTTAAACCTGCATTCTTTCAAATAGCCAGCAGGGGCCAGCTCCACTGGCTGCAAAAAGAAGTGCATTTGAAGTCAATGTAATGTAAAAATGAGCTGTTTTCTCCGATGATTTATGACCTCAGTAAACAGTTTCCTTATCAGTTCATGGTCTCAATCTCTAGTTTCAAGTCCAATCAAATCCAAAAAACAAAAACAAGATATCAACGTCCATAATGCCTAACTCAACCAACAAGCAAACCAACAAACCAATGGGTGACATCATGGTGGGCTTGGCTCCCTATCTTTCTCCGTTTTACATTAGCAGGGAACAAGCAAGAGAACCTAATCACCTAATTGATGGAACAACAGGACATGCAATGGATCTGAATGACAACACATTTTATGAACCACCCCCATGGACAGTATGGAACTTCTGTTTAATATTTAATTAGGACAGATCATTTCAGATTGAATATTTATTTTTCCCCACGTTTGAACAGTAATTCGAATTTCTGATAGCAAATTGTAAGCTCCAGTAAATATGTAAAGCAACCCTGTCACCTACAGACAAAACATTATTTGTTTCTTGTCATTGACTACCGTACATATTTCTTTTAGAAATAATGTCCCATGGGGCGCACTGGGTTTGTTATGTGAAGACACTCAAAGTCTAAATACTGAAAAAAGTCAACACAGACTTTAAGCAAAAGACAGGACATTTATGTTACAGACTGAAACTGTGTTACCGTGTTACAGTATGAGGGAACTGCACCCCGGAACCTTTATTAATTAACCCAGGGACCCCCAGGAATGCTTAGAGGTGTACCCCGCCCTGTTGACATGTGCTGCTACCTGTGAGATGCTACCTGTATAAAAAAGTAATAAAGTCTGTTAACCGTCCAAAGTGTGCGTGCATTATTAACCATCCAAGGTTATAACAATTTACTTTGAATATATTTAAACAAAACATGATCTTACCTCAAGCTAACCAGAGTGTGTTTGTAGCATGAAGCTAATCACAAGCTAACTTGTCTCCATTGTCAATGTCTTGAGCTTAGTCCATATAGCCACACATACACCCCAGATTTATAAACGCTGTAGTACTTTGAAGAGCAGGATGTAATTAATGTTCTACTCATTTTAATGACAAATGGTTCCAACAATAATGTAATTGTTGTTGTGCAATCTCCTTATCCTTCATCTACCAGAGATCATCATCCATCTTTTCTACACTGACTCTACCTACGGATGAAGTCCAGGGGTTGAGGTACTTTCACGTTTTGAGGTACTCATACAGTTGTATAACCATTTGTGCTACTTTACTACATTTTGGAAGCCAATATTGTACCTTTCATTTCACTACATATATTTATTAGTTACTAGTTACTTTACTAAATATAAATCAACCAACAAACGATGATGTGTTATTATAGATGAAGCTATCTGGGCAGTATATAAAATAGTTGAAATTAGCTTCACCTTTGTTGACACATGCATCACTAATTATGATTGAATGATATATATTAAATCTGAAATAGATAGCCACGATGAGTACTGCTAATGGTTTATTTTTTAAGTATATTTTGAATGCAGTACTTTTACTCGTAGGAGTAGTTTTACGCTCTGGTAATACTATGTGAGTACTTCTTCCAGCCTGCCGGATAAAAGCTCCGTGTCAGTGGAGGTTTCATGTGCTGTGTGAGCCGTGTAGTTTCCCTCCATGTTCAGGTTTGACAGTGATGGGCGACGACAGAGAAAAGGCCTTTGGGGGGGGGGGGACGAGGCGGAAGCGGCTCTTTAGAGAGACAAGTGTAAAGGGTCAACAACACCGACTGACGGGTTAGACGCAGACGAGTAACCCTTCCAGCTCACACAGAGACCAGAAATCAGATCCTGACAGGTCCTGAACAGCCTTTTTAAAACCATTTTCATTAATTAAAAAACCTATTTTAGCTGCAGCAGTTTTGTTTTTACACACTGAGGTAGAAACAGCACAGACTTAAACTACAGCTCGTACTTTTACTGCTCTTAGTACTGATACTGCTATACTAGAGGAGAATTGCAAAGTCTAGTGTAGCATTGGTTCTTGAACAGTACTACCCATTAGTACAATCACTGCTGTACTAAGAGTACTAGAGCACAGTAAATACTACATGATTACTTATTGTGGTACTAGTTCTATAGTACTACTACTGCAGCTGATGTTGCTGGTATAAGAAACCAGCAACATCGACATTCAAGCACATAGTACTACTGTAAGTACGACTACTAAGCCCCCAGAAGCATAACAAACTTTTACTTCTAATGCTGATTATTTCACATTCACTTGTGTTTTATTCTTTTATTTTGAAAGTATATGAAGGAAATAGTAAAGTTGTTGTAAAAACACATGGTACTGTAGTACTGTGATCATACTGCAGTATTTTTGTCCTTATAAAAAAAGTCACTGAATTCATAAAAAATATCAAACCTGAACACTCTGCAGGCGTCTGTTGGCTCTGATAATCGATGTCGCCACAAGATGGCGCCCCATGAGAGGCAACTGAGTGTGTGCGTGTCACTTAGTGTGTGTGTTTCTCTATGAGGATGTGTGTGTGTGTGTTTTTTTTGTGTGTGTGTGTGTGTGTGTGTGTGTGTGTGTGTGTTTTAACGGGTATTTGTCTCAGAGTTGTGTGTGTGTGTGTGTGTGATTGTGTGTGATTTCCCATGGTATGAGTCTTTGTGTGTTTGTTGTCTTTGTGTGTTTCTGTCCCGGTGTGTATTTCTGTCTTTGTCATCTAGTTTGTCTTGTTGTGTATTTCTGTGTGTGTGTGTTTTGTTGTGTGTGTGTTTGTGCCGTCGAAAGCGCCTCCCAACACCTACCGCGGTGCTTGTTGGGACACCGGGGGCCACATGAACACGAACACACACATTTAAGAAACAGCAGACAACAAAAACAAACAAGCCTCCCTATATGCCAATTAAAAAAACACAGAGAGACAGAGAGTGAGGCAGAGAGAGGCGGGTTTAAGACAAAAAACTGAATTATTTTAGAGACTCAATGTGAGCGATTAAAGAAAAACAACGATTAGGAGAAATGAGCGTCTTCGTCGCTGCAGCTCGGAGGCTCAAATCCTCCTGAGTTTGAATTTGAACATGAACAAACGAACACAGAAGAAGAACTCAGGTGTAAAAATACAAAACAGTGAAACACATGTACACACACACACTTTCCTACCTTACGAACAGTGGACTGTCACTGTACACCTGCCAAGTGGTGACGGGTGTTTCTGGTCACTTTAAAAATACAAAAATAGAATAGAGAATGTAGTTTTAGGGTCTTTTACCATGCAATTACTTCAAATGTGCTTTTAATCTTTTTCTAAAGAAATTTTATGAGTGATGATTGCTGCTGTTTGAAAGTGTTCACACACACACACACACATACACCTGTCACGTGCATGTGAATAAATCAAAGCAAAGCTGCTTCCTCGTCGTCTACAGACACTTTCAAACATCAACAATCATCATTTTGTAAAAAAGTAAAGTATAAATATGTTAACCAGAAAAGGCAGTTTTATATATATATATGTTTTTATCCATTATTTTACATTCTAGACAATATATTGACACAATGACACAATGTATTAAAATTAGTATAAGTCATTAATAACGTTACATTTCAAAGAAATTAAAAAATGTCAACAATATGACGTGTTTTTTTGTCATTTCAAAGTAAAATGAGACAGAAATGATCAGTAATAATCAATAAAACTTATTATGATTGCTGATATAAAAACTGATGATTCAAAGAAATAAAACATCTCACAATAGAACAAAAAGAAAACAGAAATAAATAAACTATAGTTGTGATGTTAAAAAAAAAAAACTTAAACAAAACAAATTATTTTAATTACTTTATAATTATAACCATAATAAAATAATAATAAACACTAAACACTAAAAGGCTCATTATGATGATGTTGTTAAAATGAATGATTGTTATTTTTATTTATTGACTTGTTTTTGTAGATTTGGAGCTGTTGTTTAGATTAAATCAGATATTTACACTCAAACTATAGAACACATGTTCAGTGTGTTTTATGAGCTCATTTCAGTATTTTTAGATCAAATCTGTTTAAATTTGATGACAGAATAAAACATGAAATAAGTCCATGCTCCAGATTTTGCCCTTACGTTTATTTATATATCTGTCTGGAATTGTGACAAAAGGAAGACAGAAGTGAGGCTTCAAAATGAAACGGACAGAAATCACAAATGAACAATGAACTAAATAAATAAAGTACAATAGTTAAAATAAAACTTTTGTTTTCACCATTATTATTAGGAGTATGACAGCTAAAAGTAAATTATATTTGGCAATTTTAATGTTGTATAAACAGCTATACTGTGCATTACTTTTGTCTTTTAATTCAATTTAATTCCTTTTCATTTTATTTTTTATACTTTTTACATTTTCATGCCGTCCATTTCTTGTTTGTTTCTGCAGCAGAAAGAAGCTTCAGTCCGTTCAGCCGAGAAACAAAAAAAAACTCATTCTTTGTGCTGAGACTCTCGTTAAGCGTCCGCCTGCTGAGACAGCAACCAAACCATAAAGAAACCTACATATAACACCTTGTCAATTATTCTACAGCGTGTACAATGAGCGCACGACAGGAAATTAAAGCTGTGCGCATGGAAGCCTTCAGAGGAGACGAACATGTGCAGATCACAGGACGTTTAAACCATTTAGGAAGGAAATGAAATATAAATGTTTGTTTGAATATTAAAGATCAGATGCTGATGCTTTTCTCCTCCAAAATAAAAAACACAAAGAGATGATCACTTTTAATTACATTTTAAAAATTATATTATATTTATTTATTTATTTTCTTGTGCGTTAACTTGATGCCGGTGTTTGAAATTGTAATTCTAATTTGTGTTTTTGATCTTTTATTTATGACAATACTTTCTTTAAATTTACTTATCTTCATTGAATGTTTATTATTATTAAAGAGCATGGATCAATAACCCACCACATTTATAGATACAACACTGTATTATTATTACATTTAATATTACATTTATTATTATTATTTTAAATGTTATGATGAATTTCTCTCTCTTAGACTTTTTTCTTCATTTATTGCCTTCAATTTATTTCAATTCCCATATTTATATCTGAGGACAACTTAAAACACACAAGATCTCAAAATCATTTCTATTTTACCCTTTTGAAATGAATGAATTAATGTTTTTAATATTTAAATTATTTCATATATACAACATCCGTTTTCTCATTATTTTGTTTCTCATTTTCTTTTTTATTTACATTTTTAGTTATTTTGCCAGTGAAATCCACGTCTGTGTGAAAATTAAATTTCAAGAAAATCAGATTGTATTCAACATTAAACACACATGTATTAAAGCACTGAGGTGTATTTTGCAGTGTGAGTTTGTGCTTTGTTTAATTTATTACTTCAGTTTAAAATCCTTTTTTTCCCTGCTGTGACACTTTTGTTAATCCTATTTAATCTGTGATTTATTTACAGATTATATTTCACAGTATATCGATGAATATAAACACAATAATCCCCCTTTCATTATCTCTAATTTCTATTTAATGTAATTTCAGCCTCTTGTATTTCAGTTTGTGGAATATTATATTTAGTCCTTCTTCCTTTCAGTTCACAGCTGACATGATAGTCTGCAAACACAAACGTGAATTGTATATTTCAGATCTGCTCCAGCATACCTTTTCACTCCTGCCTTGTTCTATTGTCTCTTCCTTTTATTTCTATTTTTACATGTTGTGTTCCCGTGTTATTCAGAGCGCCGAGGCGAGCTGTCAGCTCCGCCGCGAGGCAGAAAAGTCTGCAAACCACCAGCCACCATATGTCTCTCGCTCTCTCTCGTTTTCTCGCTTCATTACTCTCTCTCTCTTTTCATTCCCCCGTCTTTGCTTCTTCATCCTTCTCACTGTATTGATTTATTTCTCCCTCTTTTTTATCATTTAATCCCTTGCCTTTCACTCTAAAACATAAAAAAATCAAAAGGGGTTTATTAGATATTTAAATTTTTACAAAAACACTGCAAAAATGAATATAAACTTACAGGATATTACAGTGAGTCTGCTGATGATCGACGCAAACCAACAGTGAACATATTTATCAACAGGCATTAATCACACAAACACCGTCCTGCAAATGTGGATTAATCCACCGCTGGAAATAGTCCCCAACAAACTGGAGCTGCACTGAAATAACTGTTAATAAAGCACTTTGACACAGAGCGAGAGGTTAGTATTGTATTTAAAAGGTCCCTAACAAATTTACAATCAATCAATAACACCAATATTAGCCTTGTGTTTAAAGGTAATAAACAGATATTGATCAGACAGATGTCTCTGTGCAGCCTGCTGGTGTGATATTGTACAAAAACGAGGTTGAAGAAACAAGAGTGAACTCTGAACTTAAGTCTGTCGGAGCTGCCGGAGCTTGCACCGAAAAAACAGGAAACTCAACAGACGAAGCAAATATTTACAGTGTGGAAACGTAGTGTGACCAAACCTTTGGTCTGGAATTGTGTTTCTTAAAAGATGCAAATAAACAGAGCATGCACAGACAAGGGGATTATGGGTAATTTGATGCACATGGGTTGGTTCAAAACAAAACAGAAAAAAAATCACTAAATCTAAAAGCAGGGGTGTTGTAATATATTGACAATAATCAAATTCGAAACATTGATGTCATGTTAATAATACACACGATGTATCCAGCACCTCTTAAATCATTTACATATCCCTCTGCTCTACATTTGTGGTTCCCACTCTGGGTAATTGTTCTTTTTGTTTTTTGCCTTCATGTTTAGAGCGTAATTTTAAAAAAAGAAACAAAACACACAATAAAAGTTAAATACTAATTTGATTTATAGCATTGTTTTTTTAAATTTTATTTTATAGATATCGCTTTAATATCATGAATTCTTTTTACCATGAAAATTGTGCAGTGAAAATGTGGTCTCATGACAACCCACTGTGTTTTTCAAAAGACACAAATGAACAGAGCATGCAAAGAAAAGGGGATTATGGGTATGTAGATGTACATGGTTGGGTTCAAAACAGAACAGAAAAAAAATCTGAAGTAGGGGTGTCACGATATATATTGATGACAATCATTGAATTCAAATATTGATATCAAGTTAATACACACATGATATTATCTTGTAAATAATCCAGCACCTCTTAAATCATTTTCTTTCTAATCTATATTTGTGGTTTCCCACTCTGTGTAATCATTCCTTTTGTTGGCCTCTGTACACTCATGTTTAGAGCAGAATTCATTTGGCAAAAAAGAAACAAAACGCCCAACAAAAGTTAAAGATGAATTTGACTTTTTTATTTTAAAGATATCGATTAATATCATGAATTATTTTGACCACAATAATCGTGTAGTGAAAATGTGATCTTGTGAAGCCGAAGGGAAAACGTTAATACTTGATGATTGTGCAACACAACAAGTTGTGATATTCTTTATCTGTAAATTAAAGTGATAAGAAAATACTATGGAATGATTATGATTCATAAAAAAGGCAAATTTAAACCCAAACCTCGATATTCTGACCTTTCCATTGGTACTGAATGGAAATCATGAGGTGCAGACTCATCCAATATGGACATAAATCTTATGAACACTGGTCTGAAGGATGGCTGCACACTCATGTTCCTGTGGAAATAAGAGAATATAATCATGTTTGTATGGAATGTTTAACAATTCAGGAAATAAAGTAAAAGTGTGATTTCGTACATAACCGTAACAGCTGTTTTTTGTTTTTTATTTTATTGTTTTCTTTTCTCCCTTTTGTTGGAAAAACACTGAAGCATTTGCGATAGGAAGGATGAAACAGAGCGTGACAGGATTGTTCTCTCTCTGGCTCTTTATCTCTGTTTTCAGCACCTTTCAGCCTCTTTTTATTATGTTATTTTTTCTGTCGCTGTCTCACACAATCTCTCTCTTCCACCGTCTCTTTGTCTTCATCTCTCGCTCTTTTCTTCTCTCCCTCCTCTTCATCCTCTCACCGTCTTTCACTTTTCTCTCTCTCTCTCTGGCAGACAGAGGGATGATGGGTTTGTTGCCGTAGTAACTCCTTCATTCAGCCTCTCTCTCTCTCTCTGTTGGCACCGGCAGCATCACCCGATGACGACACACAAATACAACAGTTTTCCCACGTCGAAATGATTTAGTTGTGTCTGTTAGGAAACAAAATGAGGCTAGACAACACGAACACCCCTCCCTCCGTCCCTCCATCCTTCCCTCATCCCTCCGTCTATCCGCCATGCTCGCTCGCATGTTGATTACACACAGCGGCGGAAAAGACAACAGACGAGTAAAAACAAATGAATCGAGCCTCACAATTATCGCCCTGCCGTCGAGTCGTTTTTCATCTCGGAGCATCTTGTTTCTCCTTTCAGATGGTTTGTTGTTTGTGGTTTCATCGAGATGAGATGAAACATTATTGATCGCTGCAGGAAATGACCTGATGCACACATACAGGAGATAGATGAGAAATGAGATCAAGGCAAGATGTGGCATGTTGAAAGGGAAAATCTGCCCAAAAACACTGTTAAAAAAAGAAAAGCAATGATGATGTATTTTCAGCGTTTGTCTCAGTTCCATGTTTTTATTTCCTGTTGATAACTGCTTAAAACAACAGCATCAGTCTTCAAATGCCAGAAACAAACCACGTTCAGTGGATCTACAGATTATAACTCCTGTCCATCGGGACATAAAGACATAAACCTTGCAGCTAGAAGAGGTCGGGAAGGACAGAAGATCAACAAATCATCCAACCTAGATGTCCAAATCAGTAATTGCCTTCAAACACAACTTATACAAATGTTTTATGATTTTATGATTCAAATGAGCATCTGATCTGATCTCGTACCACAGCCTGGGTACCCTAATTCTTTTTTCCTGCCTCTATCTACTGAGTTACATTGGTAGGTTTTGTTTTTTTCATTTGTCATTTTACGCATGAATTTAACCGGGAACATTGTTTAATTTCCCGAGTGAAACCACAGGTCAACAGTGAATGATTTCAAGTTACTTACACAATCCTAACCAAACATTGTTAACTGCAAGTCCAAAACTCCTAAAATGCAGCATCTGTAAACTGCATCAGATTCTCACCCAGTAGACTGCTGTTCCCGTGTGACACCAAAAGTCAACAATGACTTATTTTAGTTACTACGTATGTAATGTGAAGTAACGTGCCATCCCATCACGATCACATCTATGTTTAGGTACAAGGACTTCTTGGTTTGACAGTTAAAGAACAACGGTGGTCATGCTTACAAGAAAAAGGAAAAGCATTAACTGTAGGAAAACGCACGTCTGGAGGAGGAGACAGGTGGATGGATGGATTGGTCAAACAAAGAGAGGACTTTCACCCAAGACACATTCTTTAACTGGCATATCATGCCATATGTAAATCTAACCAAGCTGGTTAATGATGATTTTGTCATGCATGTTTAAAAATGGCAGCTGTTCTTGTCCCATGTGGTAGCAAAAGTGACTTATTTTAAGTTAAATACGTAACTTGCATGATATATTTAAACTTATAAAATGTACACAATGTGATGTAACATGCCATCCGATGATAGCACACTGATCACATATAAATACAGGCCCTTCTTGGTTAGAGAGTTACAGAAACAAAAACAGAAACAAACACAGAAAAGGGAAGCAAACAGTGGAAACTCCGTGTCTGGATGGATGGGTCAAACAAAGAGAGGCCTTTCACCCAAGAGATGGCTGTTTATGTCCAATGTCAAACCAAAAGTCATCTGTGACTTATTTCAACTTATATACCCTGAATAAATCTAACCAAACTGGTAATTATTGTTAAGCATGACTTTGTCCTTTTATGTGTTGAGGTGAAAATGAGGAAGTACAGTAAGAGACGATCTGGTTCTTGCAGAACAATACACCAAGAAACCCAAGTAAAAGATATGCAGATATGTGGAAACACGCTCACAGTTAAACAACAGAAAACAGAGCTAGAGTTAGGCAACCTCCACCAATCTAATGCACGGTTACTTCTGGTCAAGTGTATTTATTTAATCACTTTTTGACTTGGCTTCATGACGCCAGACTCACTTTCAACATCGCTTGGCCTTCTTTGGGGAATACCAACACCTGAAGTAGGCCACTTTGACCTGACACTGTCACTTTGTCCTGATACTGATTGAGAGGGTTTCCCATAAAGGCCATAACAAGTGTTTCTGGGAAATCGTTTCATACTATTTATTATTAGAATAAACAAATGTTTACATGCTAAGTAAGTAGTTGAAGTGATGAACTAATTCTTCAGCACATGCACATCCAAAGAAAATGTACCTATGACTTATTTTAAGTTACGTACATAATCACGTAAAGTGTTTAGACTCACGTATCCTGACAGACAGGTCATTGTTCACCTGTTGGGATGGACATGAACCTGTGAAGTACCTGGAACTTACATTTGATGTCCTGTGCAGAACCCAAATATAGATGGAGGAATTTGTTTCTAGTGTGGGCAGAGAACACAAAGAAGAACCCCAGACACTGAAAGAACCTTTTTTGACGGGATATTATGGACACATACCATTCTGAAATCCATATTTTAAGGATGAAAACAACATGAAGTGTTGATCAGGTTATCTGACTCCAAATTGGCAAAAATGTGTCAGAATGTGTCTTTAAGTTTAAACTGCTGTGAAAACATCTGAAAACAGATTTTTCTCAATGTTTGTGAGGAAAACTAAACTGAGTCTCTCTCTGCTTCTTGTTCTGTCAGCCGGATCGATTTTGTGTCACCGCTGCTGTTTTGAGGATTTGAAACGATTTTATCAGTTTTGGATGAAACACCAACCGAACATTTATGCTGTTGACTTGCCACAACAACTGCACACCTATAGATCTGTGTGTGTGTGTGACTGGAGGAAGATGGTTGATGATGAAATTTTAAGGTTTACTAATATATAATTACTTTAGATTTAAGTGGCTTACTTTTAAAACGTGTATCACAGATCTGATTTACATGTTTTTTTATGACAACTGTCACATGACTGTAACATATCTTTGATCAAAAGGTAGATAATAATCATCACAAAACAACTGTCAAATAATTATATGATAATAATAAATAATTATGGCAAATTAATAGAAGTGTGTTTTTAAAAACTGATTTAAATAGACACTGGTTTAATTATAACATACATTTTTTGTACGATATTTCGATTACAGTTTGATTATTTCAGGTATATTCAGTTGTCATAATAAATAAACGAATAAATAAATAAAACAAACACTGTTCAGCGATGTAGTCCACATTCACATGATCCAATTTTAAGACCCGTGAACGCTGTGTTGTAGTTTTTCTTGTTCAACATTAAATTTAAAACTTAATAATAATTTCATTTAAAAATGGGCTGGTGCTTTCTGCATCACTTCCTTTTGTATTTTGATTGGTCGGTTTGTAGTCGCATCAATTTGCATTAAAATGTCTGCGTCTGAAGCTGCAATTTGGTGAAGAAGCAGTAAAACATTTGATAAGTTCACAATGGACGTACTCTAATTGAGTCAACACTAATGGAAGTATCTGAATTGAGATGCAGCATTAGTATTTTATTAGCATCATTTTAATGACTGCTACAAACAGCAAATGTAACACAACTTCACTTTTTACTGACGATGTATCGCTCCACCAACGTTAGCCATACTAACAGTATAGGTAACAAGCAACGTTAAGTAGTCCACATCATTATAAATATGAAAATACATTCAGGTGAACCACAAAACAAATGGATCTTAATCTGCCAGATAAATCCTGAGAAAAATTAATCTTAAAACAGTCTGAGGTGTTTATGTGCAAGACTCCCGATGTGTCAAAGTGAACTTGAAAGAGCCCGTAATTTTTCAGTGTGCAGGAGCTTTAGGTTTGTGAAGTATGTAATTTCTGTTTCTTCTGTTCTGTCAGATCAATCCAACACCCAGTACATACATAAAAATTATTTTACGTTAGCTAATGCCAAATGAATAAGTAGCTTACTGATTGGAACTGAAACTGAATTAGCCGACCACGTCACTCACTTCTTATTCTCTCTTTGTGCAGCACCCACTGGGTGTCTGGGTGTAACGTTATGTAGCGGTGGGGTTGAATTCCCATGTTTACGACACCCAGTGCAGCACAAAGTTATTCATTTGGCATTAGCTAACATGAAATAACCTTTTCTGGTCACACTCGGTGTTGGATCGCTGACAAAACTGGTTAACCATTGAAAGTTAGCTAACTAGCTTGTGTCGTGTAGATAAATCTCTTATTTACGATCCTTCAGCTTCAGACTGAATTAGAACTGCATCCTCAATTAGCATACAGAGACAGAAATACATAATATTTGTAATTAACTTATGTATTTAATGATTTATTGCTGCATTCATTCATTTAATTAGGTCATAATTAATTAGGCCTTCATATTCTCTGGTGATTAAATGTTGACTACGATGGATGAGTTTAAAATTTTCTTCAAGTTGAATTCCATAGAAATCGTTCTAAACACAGTTTAACTTGATCAGCAGGATCGGAGGTCACGTGCACTGTAAAAATCTGCAGCCTGCTCCTTTAACACAAAGAGCTGTCAGGACGGAGGAGAAATCAAACAGCCTTCTTTCTTAGAATGACGCTGATGTTTCTCCTCCTGGCCTTTCTCTCCTTTCTCACTCCGTTTAAAACAAAGCTCTGGCTGCTGTCAATCACTCGGTAATAGCCGGCGAAGAGAGGCGCGAGGTCGTTATGACTTCGTGAAGCGTCTGCTCAGTAGCTGATTGGATGAATTAGTGACCATAATCGTTAGCGGCCGTGCTTCAGACAGACTCTTAATGTCTCTGTATTAGCACTAATGGAATGCAATTTCAGCTCTCCCTCTGCTCTCCATCACCCCGCCCGGCCATGATCCCGGGGGCACCTCCGGACCGTCGTCTAGGTAACCGTAATCACGTGCCGACGCCAGGTCTCTTTCCTCCTCCTCCTCCTCCTCCTCCTCCTCCTCCTCTATACCCCTCAGTGAGACAGAGAGAAAATTAGAGATGGCTCTTAATAAGAGTCCTGGTGCTAAAAGAAAATGACCAATATTCTTCCTCAGGCAGGGAAATGATTTTGAGCTGCAGCCAGTTTTGTGAAGGAGCAGCGGGGGAGATTAGCTCGATTAAGGCCAAATCAGACCTGCTTCCAATTTGATGAGAGAAGGGAAGATAATAGCTCTCAGATTGGTTTCTCATGCAGCTCCGGCCTTCACTGAGGGAATTAAACCACTCTTTGTCTCTCCATCTCTCAGGGTGACTCCACTCCCCCGAACCAATCAGAGATGCTAGCTGCTAAATTAGAAAGCTAATATAACCTTTTCTCCTGAGAATTACCTTCATGTCCAACTTGGTTTCATTAGCTGAACATTTTTTTCTTTTGACAAGGGGGGGGGGGGTTATGTTTTTTAACTTGTACCATGGCTGCAGAAAATAGTTTCGTTTCTGAGCCACATTTCTGTTAATATCAGGACACGTCACGTACAGTTCTGTTCAAAGGTTTGACCGAAGTTCAAGGTATATACAGTATTAACCTGTAGGTAACTATAGCAACAGTACTGATGCTTCAGGCACTGTTAGCAGTTAACTTTAAGTTAAGTTTGTTTGTATTTGGCATACGTGTCCTCTAGGGAACAGTGTTACGTCTAGCAGACTATAATGTAATAAAAATGTAAAAGAAGTCAGTTGAAAAGAAGACAGTCGTCCATCTTTTTCCCCGTTAAAGATTTTACCTTTTCTGAATCGAGGCTTTTAGGATTGAAGATTGTAAATCTGTGATTTTGGACTGCATAAATAACATCGACTTTGACCTGACTGAGGTGAAAAAGTTTATCGATAAAAGCAAAATCTGACAGATAAATAAATGATGTACGTGAAGCTCCACTGAAGAGCTGAAACCATCAGATCAGTGTGGCGTGACGAGGAGACTGGAACTTTTGCCACATTTGCACCATATCTTCCATGAATGAAGCTCTTTTAATTCATTTTTAATTATGCTGTGTCCTCCTGCTCAGTGGTTTGACAGTGACAACTGAAGAGAGTCCAGAAAGAGGAATCCACGTAATATAACCTGGTAAGAACTCTGCTTTTGTATTATACATGGAGCATCTGGCGCTCTACCAGGTGAGCTACTAGGGCATCTCTTGATTGGAGAAATAGCTCCACCAACTGTTTAACCCAATGGACCAACTCTTAACATTGACATATCACTGACATATCAGTAGCAAGTTCACATTTTTGTTTGCAGATTATCTCCAAATTCGGTAAACATTTGCACAATATTTGGATGGAATCCTGGCTAATGACAGTCAATACTTTCCTTCTTACACTTTTCTTACATTTATGTAATTTTTGCATCTATAAAATGCAGAAAATTGCATTGTGGGATTATTAGCAGAAAGTAGTTTAGATGCCATGGATGCTACTTTTTGGGTTCAGTTGTGGAATATCACAGAGGGGCATACAGATATAAGCTGTGTCTCAATTACAGGGCCACAGGACGCAGTCTTTGATGGTGTGGCCTCCATGGGCTACTGGATTTTGCCAAACTGACGAATGTTAAATGAGACAGTCTGGTCTACAGTCTACAGTCATTGCCAAGCAAACTTTACAGCTGAGTAGTGTATTATCGTCAATTTCACGTCCGAAATGCAGCCTGAGTTAAAGGTCCAGTGTGTAGGATTCTGTGGCACCTAGCTATGAAGTTGCAGATTGCAACCAAAACAATACTCTCCCACGTCTCACTCTCTTCTTCCAAGCATGTAAGAAAAACTCTGACTGTGAAATTTATATTTCATAAAGGCCATAACTAGATCAGTTGTAGTTTGTCTGTTCTAAGCCACTGTACAAAGCTACAAAGCTACAAAGATACGTTCAAAATGGCGGACTCCATTGAAGAAGACCCGCTCTTACTTTAGATATAAAGGGCTCATTTTAAAACAACGAAAACACAACAATTCATATATTCAGGTGATTATACACTAATGAAAACATACTAATGAATATTATATTCAGTTCCTGCAAAGAAATACTCCAAATCTTACACACACTCTGTTGACTTAATTAACTGTAAATAACTTCATCAACCAAATCAATCAAATATTTGGTTCAGTTGGAATAACAAAGATGAAGGACCACACCAGTGTTTGTTCGCTTTTTATAAGTCTGGCTCCTCGGAGCCACTGACCTTTTATTAATTCAATTACGTCTGATATCGTCTTCATTGTTGGCTGGATTATGGGTGGTGATGCCGGACACGTTGCATTTGCTGTGACTTCTTCACAATAAAAGCCATGAATGCTTCTAATTAGTATGTTGTGTTAGCATTAGCAGAAACTTAATCCAGCTCTGATATGACTGTAGGAGATTGAACAGCGATGAGAGTAAGACTCGATTACATGCTACTTGGTTTCCTGTCAATCCCTTTATGTGTATGTAAAGGAATTTTAAATCCAGCTGTGGATGGCTGAATCTGCAGTAAAAATGCTAACTGCTAGAGAGGTCATTTGAGAATGTAAATTCACGTAATGTCTATACATAAGGCATATACTTAAACTTGCACTTATTTGCTTAATTTATGGCCCACTTACAAGCTATTTCTGGAGCTTTCAACATCTCTTCCTCCCGAGTTGTTTGCACAGTTGTAGAGGAGTATAAAGTCAGTATTTGGACTGGCACAGTATTTGTATTTTTCAGTTATGAAAATATTTCAAATGTCAACACAGACTACATGAATCTACCTGAAGCTCAGGTGCTGTTATCAAATGAGCTCCACATTCTGTACTTTTCTCTGGGTTACTTTAAAGTCACACTAACTTTAGAGAACAGCACAACACTTCCTCCGTCAACTTTAAAACATATATATCTAATTTGCTGCATAAAGTGTAAAGTAATTCATAGCAGACTGAAGTGATTCAATTAGATATTCAGGAGATTTCTTCCTCTGATGCTCGTTACGTTTCAGAGGGTGCTGAGGTGAAAAAACTCATTTTGAAGCGACGAGTGAAACGATTGGATGTGACCTTTACAAAGAGACGATGCAGATGAGGAGGTGATCTAAGATGAGAGGTGCAGAAACAGCGAGAGTGGAGGAGAATTAACGGGACTGACTGTTCCCAGATCAGACTCAGCTCACTTTACTTTGACATTTGAATGACGTCACACGTCTACACATTATTGTGTGTCAATCTCAGTTGTATAAAGAGCCTTTTGAGTGAGTCATACTCAAAAAAATTAAATGATGTTTATTTTGTCAACAGGTTCCACGTAATTGTATTAAGTAATTTAAACTCAAAAATGTTATGTAATTGAACCCCTAACATAACATTTTTGAGCTGAAATAACTTCATACAATTATGTGGAACCTGTTGACAAAATAAATTTAATTAAAGTCAACATTTCATTTTTTGAGTCGGGAGGTTTGATTTTGTGAATGTAACTTACTTAATTTACAGCGTTGATTTTTTAAAATTTGACAACAGTATCTGTAAGTTTATGCAAAGAGGATCTGAGGGACAAAATGATAAAATGCTTTGTCAAGGTTCATTGGTAACAGGTGATTGTATCATGTTGGGTGTGAAAGGGGCATCCTCGAAAGATTCAGTCATCCACATCAAGGATGGGGCAAAAAACTGCAAATGGACCAACACTGAATGTCTGTGACCTTCGACCCCTCAGGCAGCACTGCATTAAAAACCCACATGACTGTATAAAGGACATTACTACATGGGCTCAGGAACAGTTCAGAAAACGATTGTCGGTGCATCTACAAATGAAGTGAAGACTCTAACGTGCAGAGAAAGACAGATATTAACAACAACCAGATACACATTTCTCTAGACTGAGCTCATCTGAGATGGACTATCAGAAAGTGGTCTAATGAGTGCTTGTTTCAAACTGGTATTAGAAATCATGGACATCACATTTCACACATTTACATTTTGTACAGCATCCCAACTTTTCTTAGAATCTGGGTTGTATGTTGAAAGATCCTGATTCCATGAACAACTCTCTATGGGCCTTTCCTCAACATTACTGTTGGATTAGGGTCTGGAATTTGACTTGGCCTTTCCAAAACATTAACTGTGCTCTGCTTTAACCATCTTTGGTAGACAGATTTGTCTGTTTAGGGTCATTGTCTTTCTGCATGACCTTCTGTTGAGCTTCATTTTACAAAGCTTACCCTGACATTTTGCTGCAAAATTCATAGTTCCATCAATGATTTCAAGTCGCCCCGGGTCCTGAGGTTCTAATGCTGTCTAGAGCTCTATTTTCTACTCATCTATCTACATTCTTCCAATAACCTCTTGTTTCATCCACGTGGCCTTTAATAAACTTTCTCCTTACTTTCCTGCCATACCAGCTTGTTCTCACTCCTAACTCCTAACAGTGTCCCTACACTATGATGCTGTAGGTTCCCCTCTAGTGTAATTTCTGGTCCCTAACCCTGCGTAGCTCAATGATTTGATGTGCCGTCAGTCGAGTGATGGTCTATAAAGAGCAAGACAGTCTACATATGAAGGAAAACAAACAGGACTATGTAATGAAACAAACCAATTAGTTTTGGTGAATAAACTTAACCAAAGTGCAACCATTTCACAATGTAAACCACCAATCTTAGTCTAACTGGACACTACGTGTTCCACGGCTTGCTCTTGGAGTGATTTCTCTTGGACAACCACTCCAAAAGTCACAGTTGAGTAACAGTGGTGTTGAATTTCGAATGATGTTCCTGATAGTGTATTTTTAAAGGCCAAACTCTTTAAAATGGGTTTGTAACCTTTTCCAGTCCAGTGGCCATCAGCAACTACTGTCCAGAGACTGAAGGCCTGATTCTGATATAAAGACCCAGATTTATATTCTTTGAACAGGGCGCTAAGCTCTCATCCACCATACCACTGATTCCAACACGACTCTATTTACCCCTTTAAATGAACAGATATCCTGCGAGGACAAAGACATTAAATATTGTATGATGAAGTTTCTCACTTTTTAAAGTGATCATGTCAATGAAGTATTATAGTACAAACAAATCAAGGCAGTATACGTGTCAGTATTGTTGTTTTTAGCAGCTTTATCTTCATTATTTTGGTTCCAGCACTTATAGTTTAGGAAAACATACCGTTGTTCTGTTTCAACAGAAAAACAAAGCAAGGTTAAAAAATGCCAGCTGTCTTCTCTGTGAAGAAATGTCAAACGCTTGTTTAGTTGAGTTCAGTTGCAGTTTGTCGCTGTTGTAATGTTGTGTAGGTTTTGTTCTATTTCAGGGACGAGACGATGAGACGATGATCCCTGTGGGGAAACTAGATATCACAGCTGATGTCAGAACGTTTCAAAGCTTCTCGACTTTAATTGAAAATCATGTTGAAAAGTTTAATTTCAAAAGCAAATTTAGACTTTGAAAAGTGTCTCAAGAAAAACAACAGCGTCATTAGAACTCTGCCAACCTCCTATTCTCACTCAATTAGAGCGTGATTCGTGGAAATTAGACTGTAATTACACTGACTGCTGCTTTCAATATTTTTAAAGCACATAAACAATATTATATCGCATTTATTTCATTTTCCTTTTTTAAAGAGAAGTGGTGATGAGTATCAGTCATTTTGTCAATAATTAAATGTAATGTTGCCCATATGTTTGATCAGAGTTTGCACATAAAGAAACAAAGAGAGGTAGCGGTTTAGTCAGTGCCTTCAGTCAGTTCAGGGATCAATGAACAAGAAAATTAAACTCATTTTCATTTAATTTGCGGATTGACGGGTTCCTGTGTTTCTTAAGATTGTCTGAATGTTGATTTGTTTGACACAAGAAATCATATTCGTCCCACTCTGCCACTCATCACTCACAGGAATCAGTCTGGCGGCGTAATGAGTGAGAACTCACTGGACACAGGATGAGTCATTAACAAGTTTTTATGGTTTATCAGGAAATGACAAACTCTAAAATATCATGAAGAATACCTGAACATACTGAAAACATGACTTTATGTCATTGTTGGTCCAGATACTGGAGGACAGAGGACAGAGGACAGAGGACAGATGTAGATCTAGACCGCATAGCGCTTGGGAGAGTCATTAGTCATTTTAAAATCATTCCCAGTGAATCAAAACATAAAATAAAGTCCTGATCTTTGTATTGTAGATAGTTTAATTTGTCGTCAATAACCAGAACCAGAAATATATATCATTACGTTGATATCTATGATTATATTTTGGTGGGTTTCCATCCAGTTTCCTCTGTATATCTAAAAATATCTCAGGGTTTACAATCTTATGGAAGCTGTCAGATTGTGTTGTGAGGAAGATGCTGACCCACCGTGCAGAGTGGAAAGAGACGAAGATATTGTGAGTTCAAGTCTTTTGCTCACATCACATAATCAACATCAGTAAACAGAGGGACTTACCCGGCTCTCTCTGCCCAGATGGAGGCTGTTTCCTGGGGGACAGTTCACCGAAGAGTCGGCAGGAAGGGCTGACCGGGTCATGGTGATTTTTCCACATATAAACTACAAATGTCACATATTTGGTATCAAGTTGTGTTTTTTTAAAAATGAAAAGAACTTATGATTGTCAGTTTTTTAATGTTTTTGAGATCAAGCTGTTTGAGTAGGAAAACAAGAAACGCTTATTTGAGTGAACTGGGTGGTCCAGGGGGTTAAATTAAGATTCTGACTTCATGGAGACTTTAAATCTGGAAGTTAAAGGAGGTTCAACTCCTCCATCTTGTTTTCATGCTGCCTGCCTGCTTCCTGTCTCTCTCTCTGTCTCTCTCTCTGTCTCACACAGATTAAACAGTCTCGAGACACTTCAGTTGAGGCAGGCGGGACTAAGCGCTGTCACATGTCAGCAGCGAGGGCAGCAGCTGATTGGTCGGTTTGGCAAGCGAGGGCAGCTTTACTGTTGTGTTTCCCCACATCAAACACCTTTTCAACCCGTTGCTTTGACAACCGTCAGCCAGCAGCTGATTGGAGCTGACTGCGGCAGGTTCAGACCGGGCCTCCGGCCGTCCTCACACAGGTCTGATTCAGTTTGAGAGAAAACACGCTCACAAGGAAAGTGATGATGAGATTTCATCTTATTTCATGTCAGATTAAAGTCACAGTTTTGAAGCAGATTCGAAAAATGTTAGTCGTGAAAAAAAACATTTATTTAAAGCTCTTTGAACTAAAAACTGAAAACTAAATCAAATGACCACCTTCCTTAGTTACTGTTGCTATGCCGGTTTTTCACGACCTGCATGATGTCAACAGGAAGGAGGTGCTAGGGCCGATTTCTGGGAACAAGATTGTTAACAAACATGGCGTCTGAAGCAGTGTGTATGATACTGGCCGTCCCGTGTTTCACCGTTCCAGCACCGACAACATTCTTTTTTTAGTTTGCTGTGTTTACATTTTAAGAGCACTCTGTGCTCCTATTGGTCGACGTCACCAACATGGCTTGGAATCTGTCAAAATTGCGAAGGACAAAATTTTTGGTGAACGGTGTCTCTGTCCCATGTCTAATAATTTTCTTTGATTTATGAAGCAAAAAGATGTGTTATAATGTATTAACATCATTTAATATTTCTTTTTCTCAGTAACCACACTGTTCATAAAAAAGATGGAGTGAAAGAGCATGAATTACTTTGACTAAACGATGTGATTATTACGTGTTTCTGTTCTCTACAGGATCATAAATCAGCATCCGAGCACCGGCGAGTTAATTTAGACTTTTGGAGGAAGTGAGCCGCCTCCAGTCGTCTGACTGCCAGAATCACACGAGGAAAAGTTTTTAAAAAAGGTATTTAAAATCTATTGTGTGTTTGTCATGAAACACTGATGGAGGCCTTCTGCCAAACACGCAGGTTATTCTGCACCAAAAAAAGATATTTTTAGATCATCATCATCATCATTATCAGGAGCCAGGGTGAATTTATTCTCCTCCTGAGAGGCGAGGCAGCCACACTTTGATTTTTCTTGATCAGATGTCTTTTCCATCATCTCCATCACCGACCTGCAGCCTGCTCTCAGTGTCCCTGATTTGCACTTTGATTCAAGCACCACTGGCTAAAGCAAATTTCATCAAAGTTGTTTCCTGAATAAAAAATGAGGGCGTTTATTTCGCTCTGCGGAGCGCGCCGCTGACAGCTGACGGTGGGGCTTGGAGCAAGCAACGGATCCACGCGAGCAAGAAAATGTGAAAAACGCCAACAAAACCAGCGCTGATTTGATCCAACACGGCTGGGAGGTTTACAGGAACCCAAAGAAGAAGAAGAGGAGTGAGGAGGAAACACGACGGCAGAGTCACATTCTGTCGTACGACAACTAAAAAAATTTGAGATTTTTCTTTCTTTACACGCCGAATGACCAAAGCTGCCTGTTACCATCCAGGAAAGACAAAGTCTGAAATTCTGGTGCAAACATTTAGATTTAATTACTGAATTATGTTTATTAATGGTAATAAGTGAAGGCCACATCCTCCTGAGTGGCTTTTAATTTGAAGAGGATACAGGAAGTAAAAAAAAAAAAAAAAAAGGCAACCCAAGAAATCAGAACCAGAAACGGGGAATTTGTCTTGGTCCAAAACAAAACAAACAAACAAACAAACAAAAAAAACTAAAAGAAAGATAAAAATGAAGTAGCATTAGTTCATGAAGTTCATGAAGTAGCCTTTAAAATGCAAAGAGCTGTGCAGTTTGTGCACGAATGTGCAAAGTATTCATCAGGTTGTGTGCAAAAGTTAAGAATATGTAAATGTGGAAGATATTTATCAGGACGTAGTGATCCAAAGGATGTTATGAAACTGCACACTGACAGTACGAACATGAAGAACATGAGACTGAATTTAGGTAGAAGTATTGTTGAATTTAAAAGATTTAGATCAGATTTTAATATCACAGGAGCTGATGTCAGATGAACTAAAAATGAACTTTGATTGAGGTCAAACCTCTTGAAGCTGCTCAGTGTTTCATTTTTGTCATGACTTCAGAAAAACCTGCTGATGTCTTGAGAGGCCAAATGAAGGTCAAATATTTCAAAAACATTTTGTTTTTTTCAATGTTTTTCTTGATTTTCTAACTTTATACTTTGTGGTTTGTTATTGTCTTGTCTTGTCTTTTTTCTCTCTGACAGCAGCTGCTGATCTTAATCTTTTAATCTTTGCATCTTGAACACATTAAATGTCGTCATGATTTAGCAAAGTTATTAATATTTACTGTTTTGTTAGACCAACAGTCAATTTCATATTTGTCAAAGAAAAGCAGCAAATCTTCACGTCAGAAGTTAGATGTGACGAACTGTTGGATGGAAAAGTTATTGAAATGATTAATTGATTCTAGAAATATTTTCAGATTCATTTTCTTGATTTTCAGCTCTTCTTCCTGTGTGCAGATGAATGAAAGAAACAAATCCATAAAATCTGCATGCAGGATTAATTTAATATCAGTATTCAGGTTGGGCAAACAAGAAAAAATTAAGTTTAATAATTTAGAATAAATCAAACTCGTGTCCATGGCTGCCTACAAGCGGCCGTTTATAGATGAATTAGTCATATTTTATTTCAGAATCAGTTAAATACGTAAAATAACATGATTATGAATCTTTTAATGTCGGCATGGTGATGCAGTGGTTAGCAGTGTCACCTCACAACAGGAGTTTTCACGTTCTCTCCGGGTACTCCAGCTTCCCCCCACAGTCCAAAAACATCCAGTTCAATAGGTTATATAGTAAATCTAAATCCATAGGTGTGAATGCTTGTTTGTCTGTGTGTGCGGTAATGAACTGGTGATCGCCTCAAGTCAGCTGGGATTGGCTCCAGCTAAACAAATAAATCCAAACCTCAAGTAAAATATAATCTTTCTGTTCTGTTGGCTATTTGGGACACAGCACGCGATTATCAAGAAGTGTGGGTTTTATTATCTCTTAAATTGGACCCTAAAAGATGTATACAGAACAAATATGGTGGGTCAAACCATTAAACACACGAGCATGAGCATGTTTCAAACTCAATGAACGATGAAAAATACAAATTAAAATGCCGAAACTAAAAACTCAACCCCCCTGTGTTATGGAGTTTGTTCAGTCCATGTGTCCACATCACATACTTTTTTATATTATTAAAGAAAACACAAATGTAAATTAAATGTTTGTCTCTTTGAACTCAGAGTAAAAGTGAGCGTGAGTGGACACCATAGACATAATTAATGATTAATGCAGATTAATCCGTCGTCTCGTTAACGTGAGTTCTTGCAGGTTCTCTCGAGGAGTTCCCTCGTGTTTCCTGTTTGGATCCAAACACGCCGGCTCTGTGTTCAGGTTTCGGCCTCCGTTCTTTCCGAGGAGGTCAGATATCTGACGGTGCTCCACCTTCCTGTCTGATAACCAGCCATTAGCTGATTGGACGCCGCCGATGTGTAATAATATTCCAGCAGGCCGTCGTCTCTTGGGGAGGGGGGGGGTTTGGGGGGGGGATCGGTGCTGGTGATACTGGTGATGATGATGGTGGTGGTGGTGTGGAGGGAGGAGGAGAAGGGGGGGTCCATCCATCCATCCGTCCAAATCAGCATTAATCAAGACTGCTCGCTTCATTCCTCCTCGTATCAAATCAGACAAATGATTACCGGCATTCAGCCGTCGAGGGCCGTCGAGGGGCCGAGCTGCGCCGCAATCAGACCGCCGCTCGCTTCCTGGAGATCCCGCCGCAGAATCACAGTGTTTTTCTTTTCTTAACTAATCGTTTAATAAATACGATGATGATTGACATACAGAAAATAAAAGAATTGCTTGTTTCTGCTGGTAAAAAACGCCCCGAATCTGCACATCACGAAATCTGAAGCCGAGAGTATTTAGATCCACCGGTCCTGAAAATACTCATCATTCAGTTTATTTATTTTATTTTTATTTCTCCTTCCCTCAATCAAGCTCTGTTCCAGCAGAGATAATTTCATTTTCACTGTGGTGTAAATACAGCAGACTGATACGAACACCACAGAAGAAGAGAGAGGATTTAATCAGGACTCATGTTTATGATCTCGTGAGTTCGGACCTGCAGGGACGAAAACGATGATTTCTTCACTATCACTGATAAATCTGTAAATATTTCAGTTGAACTTGTTTTGTGTTTTCATAATGACCACAGAGGAAATCAGTTCACGCACATTTGTACATTTAGTCTGAAGTCTAAAACACTCAGACTGTCCTTTGAAGACATGAGAACCAGACGAAGGCCATCAGTATCTCCTCAAAATGTCTCCGGTTTCCAAAGTGTCCTCATGTTCCCTGACGTCTCAATCCCACTGGGGAGGCTGTGATGCTTTCCGGCTGCACCGCGGCTACCGGAGCTGTGACCGTGCCCGTTCTAGACAATGATTGTGATTCCACCAGAAGCGTCCCCGGATGCCACGTCAAGCAGCACAGAGCAGGTTGAACTGACAGGAAGCCAGGCACAGAAACAGTATAGGGAATCCAGTCGATTTTCAAAATAAAACTCCAGATTGTAAAAACATACACAAGGGAAACTATTTAACTACGTAGCTACTTCCTCATGGTAGAATTTGCATGGAGAATGGACCAAAACAGCACCATGGCTGCAACATCACACAGCTGTCAACAAGTGCTTGCTCATGGTGGGAATTGTTGAGTGCTACATGCAGCTTAAAGTCTCAGTGCTGTTGTGCTCTCTATCAACACTCATGGAATGACTCTTGTCCACTCAGATTAGTTGGTCTGTTGTATAAAATGAGACCTTTTGTACAGTTTCTGTCTGATGCCCCAGTGCATGCTGGGAGGGCTTCCCCACACACCTATAGAGAATTTCTTGTTTTTGTCCTAACTAGCCAGCTTGATTGAATAAAAAGACTTCTTTCTCTCTCCTTCATCTTCTTGGTTTCCCTCAGTTAACCACCCCCCTCCCCCGGCACACCCACCCAACCACTCTCTTGTGTTTGCTCAGGTGAGCTACCTGGTGTCAAGTTTCGCCGTCACAATACGTGTTTAGAAACAAACAATAAAGACTTTTTCATGCACAGTCACATTTAGTCACATGAAAATCAGATTAAATTTAATTAATAAAATTACGTAATGTCTTTAAAGTGGACTCAAAGATGAGCAGAAACCAGTCACAAGTCCGTCTTTGACCTTCTGTCTGTGGCTCCAAACCCATCGGCTCGAATGAAGACGTAAATCTATAAAAGCACAAGTATACAGTGTCAGTAATTTTATTTCGCTGTAGTTTTTATCAAACAAACTGAGGGGAATGGTGTATTTGTTGGGGACTATTTCCAGTGGCGGATGAATCCACATTTGGTGCTCTACATTTGGACGGTGTATAAATAAATTACAGTGCGTGTAATGAAGGAACAGGATGGTTACTACAGTTATTCACTGCCGCTCTATCAGATTTTTTTCCCACGCTCCACCTGTTCCTCCGGGTCTCCGGGTGAGCGCCTCACCACTCTCCCCAGGGACCAGCTGTGGTTTTGGGCTGTGCTACTCTAGCAGGTCCCTGGTAGTCTAATCCCTGCAGGATTGGGAGCTCTGAGAAACACGGCGTGAGGCTTCTCCCAGACCGGCCAGGCTGTCATTAAATCACTGATCTGATCATTAGAGGCTGCCAGCAGTTAGCTACAGAGCTACAGGGACCCTGCGATCGGTCTGCAGGGTCCCCCCTCCCCTGAGCTGCATATTCTTCATCATTTTATGGTATTAAAGTTTTAGTGCTGCAAAGAAGCAAATTAATGAACTTCATGACCAAAATAAACCAGAAAGTAGCTTTAAAAACCACCAGACGATGATAAAAAGGGGTACTGGGACAGGCAGGAGCTTCAAGGGGAGGAGGAGGAGGTCCACAGGGAGTCCTGTGCAGCTCCGTCTGACAGTGGGAATGTTTGGTATTAACAGGCCGAGGCGGAGCGAGCACAGGTGACAACAGATTGTGTTTCGGGATAATTGAAGGATCGGTGGATTAAATGTGTGACGGTGGATCAACAAACAGCCCAGAATGTTCCGTCACAGCGTTTTCACACAGACTCCGGATCAGGTTTGTTGTCACACATGAGGATCCAGCTGAACCGTCACATGTAAACACAGAGAATATCATGTGACAGTGAAACAAACGGCCGATTGTCCCTGAAGTGGCAAGAAAAAAACACTCAAAATATAAACGCAACTGACGTGAGTCGAACTCAAAGATCAAAGACGACGACTTCTCTCAACACAAAAGGTTTATTTCAGATCAACATTTTGTAACTTTTCTTTCATAAACTAACGTCTGTTAAATCCTGTTGATGCTACACTGACTTGTAATCAGGTGAATGGTTTCTCTGTCATTTGTACGTCTGTTCTCACACTATGTAACTTTGGGCTCCGGGTCGGGAGAAGTACGTAACGCTTTACGGCACTAAGTCACACACCACCAACTATTTGACTGATTTTGGTGAAACTGGATCATATTTTATGGAGAAAATGTTTTCTGGTTTTCCCTCTGATGTCCTCCAGCTGCTCCACCTCAACTCTCTGTGATTTACAGAGTTTCCTGATGAACAGTGAAGTAAACTGCTGCCAACTGTAGCTGCTGTTAGCTAATGTTAGCTCAGTTTGTTAGCCGGGCTGCCTGGACTGTGAGCTCAGAGCACCGGGGGAGTGTTAGTGTTTGTACCACAGGCGTTTTGGACCACCAGGAAGAAGAAGAGGAGGTTTTCAGGCCCAGGGCACGGGGGAATGCTGACGGGGAGCGGAGCATGTGTCATGCCAGAACCGGAGCTGGGCGAGTGGGCAGTGTAACCGGGCTCAGCAGCCTCTATGGACATAATGACAGAGGAGAAGAGACTGAAGAGGACGTTGACGGAGGAAGCTAAGAAGAGAAAAGGAGAGAGTGAGAGTAAATCTGGGACTGACTTTTAGTGGTTGGTGAGAGCTTGGTGAAATAAAAGGCTGAAAGACAGACGCCGAGCTGGGCTGACTGCTGTTGGACTAGTAAGTAATATTAACTGGCTGCTATGTCTTGTGTTGTTGACCTTGCTTGATGTTTGGCTGTTAGCAAAGTTGTCGACTCGCTAGTTTTTGATCATAAGTAATGTAATCAGAACAAATACACGTGTACAGCTGTCCATATTTACCACAGTGGGATTACACTCTGCGTTACAATTCACTATGAATGCCTCCATTAATGCAAAGGTGAGGTCTTTATAGAACATTTTTGCCAAAATAATGAAAATGAAATTAAAAAGCTTACAGGTGATTGGTTACTAAAGTACGGTCTGTTGACATACAAGTTCCTAAATGTTGGAAATAGTTTGAGAAAATAGTCCCACTTATGAGCTTAGAAAAAAAAGTTCACCATTTTAAACCAAAGCTTTTCCTGTAACATTTCTTCTTGCTCTGTTTACGAGTGCCCGAATAATCTTTTTTATTTCTTGACGTCTTTTCGTCCTTTAATGACTTGCCTCATCTTATTTTAGTTAATTAATACTGTACACATTGGCACGATATGTGATAGCACCTTTAATCTCCTTGAGAGCTGAAATGAGGGCTGAATGAATATTTTCCTTGTCTGATTCATCTGACATTAAATATAATTTTTTATTAGATTTCGACCGTTGATCAGACAAAACGAGACACCTGAAGGTGTCACCTCGGACTCAGGGGAAACTTTTGGACCAGAATCAGCTCAGATTGAATTTTAATTATCGGAGCAGCAGGACGTCTTGGTTCAGTGAAACTCGATTAAAGAAGAGACAACCGTTTGGGGTCGAGGGACACGGGGACATCGTAAACAATCCCACGACCTGATTCGGACCTCTGAGCAATATTTCTAGAAAGTCGGGCCCTCGGGGGACAGCAGCAGCAGCATCAGGGGCCAGTGATACCTGTTGGCCCCTCCCCTCTCTTCCTGATTGACAGATGGCTGCTCCATTAGATGAGAATGATAAGTGGCTCTCCGTCAGCAGAAAGGACTTCCTCTTGACCTCTGACCCCCGACCCTGACTCTTGACCCCTCTCAGGGGTCGACCAACAACCCCAATCCCTCTCTCTCTCTCTCTCCCTCTCTCTCTCTCTCTATCTCTCTCTCTCCAGTTTGTGTGATAGTCTCTCAGCCATTCACAGGTGCAAGCAGCAGGTCAGGACTAAGTGATGTGGAGGGGAGCTTTTGTTCCTCTCAAGGAGGAATCTGTCGAGGAGAAAGGAGAGGAAAGAAGACGGACAAGAGAGAGGATGAAGAGGTGGAGAGGCTGCTGTGCTGTCTTCAGAGATACTTCAGAGAAACTGACAGAAAAACAAAGAGAAGAAGTTTGAAACCAGATTTACCTCGTTTTGATTCACTGGAATTCCTTAGTACTACATTTAAATTCATATTAGAGGAACTTTTACTTCACTTTAGTTGTTCTACTTTCTACTACCGCGTACTTCTCCAACGCAGTTTGTCTCACCTAGTATCAGAGTGTAATCCCACTGTGGTAAATATGTTCAGCTGTACACGTGTATTTGTTCTGATTACATTACTTATGATCAAAAACTAGCGAGTCGACAACTTTGCTAACAGCCAAACATCAAACAAGGTCAACAACCCAAGACATAGCAGCCAGCTAATATTACTTACTAGTCCAACAGCAGTCAGCCCAGCTCGGCGTCTGTCTTTCAGCCTTTTATTTCACCAAGCTCTCACCAACCACTAAAAGTCAACTCCGTCAATGTCCTCTTCACTCTCTTCTCCTCTGTTATTATGTCCATAGAGGCTGCTGAGCCCGGTTACATTGCCCGCTTGCCCAGCTCTGGTTCTAGCACGACACTTGCTCCGCTCCCCGTCAGCATTCCCCCTCGCCTGAAAACGTCCTGGGACCCTGGGAGCACTTAGGGATCTGTGTCTTGCTCAAGGAGGGGCACCTCTCCAGCTAAAAGTCCACATTCTCATTGTGGTCCATGCTAGATTTGAACTGGCCTCCCTCCAGTTCTTATGTCAAGCCCCTCCAGATTGAGCTACTGCTGCAGAACACAAAGAACAGTTATTCAAATGTTTATTCAAGTGTTCTTCGTTTCGTTCTATACCTTACAGGTGTTCAGAGATGCATGAATCTGGAGGCGGCAGGAGAACAGTGTGAAGCGATGAAGGTTGAAGTACAGACTAGAACTTCAATCTTTTTTTCTTTTTTTTTATCTTAATAGTCTCCAAATCTTTATTGAGCTTTGTTTCAGGGTTGATTGTTTTAAGGTTTCCTTCAGTCACATATGGAAGCTCTTATAGGACCCCTAGAACATCATCACTGACTATTAAAAGGTCCTAAGGTACACCTAGAACCTCCTAAAGGAATACCAGGAAATCCAAACGTTCCTCCTCAGTGACCACTAGAACTTCTTAAAGGACCCATAGAGCCACCTCAAAAAAGAACTTCTTAAAGGAACACTAAAACTACATCAATGACCATCAGACCCTCCTAAAGAACACCTAGAACCTCCTTGTTGACCACTAGAACAGCTTAAAGTACTCTTAAACTCTTATCAACCACACCTATAGCCTCATCAGTAACCATCAGACCCTCCTAAAGGTCATATAGAACCTCACTGACCTCACCACGTATCCTTAAATGTATCCTGGTTGTTTCAAGGGTTCCCTCAGTCACTTATTATCCTCATTATTATTATTGTACATTTTCATCTTAACTCATAAAATCATTTGTGCTGATCAACCTTGATAAGGGTTGAAACATTGTACTTATTTTTGACAAATTATGATCTTAGTTTTTTTTTGTGAACTTGCAGAATCTGTCCTCGGGTTCAAAAATCCAAAAACCTTCACAGCGAGTCGACAAGCTTAATTTCCCAGCTTGTTGGAGAAGCTCTCTCTCACCTGCATCATCATTGTACTGTAATTATTTTTATTATTATAATTGTTATTGTTGTATGATTTATGATTTGTTGAAAAAAAAAAGCCTGAGTACTCTCATCAGACAGACTCCTCGGTCCTGGAGTCCAGATTTGAAGCTCCAGTGGCGGCTGCAAACAGTTTCAGGTCCTCCAGCCAGCCCAGCCCTCCGCTCTGGACTCATAATTATAATAATTCAGCTTTTTGTATTGTTTCCTCCCTCTTTATACTTTAAAGTGTTCTACAGTAATAGTAGCTCTGCCAGGAGTGGACCGACTCTCTCTCTCTGTATTAATAAGCAGTGCAGTACTCAGCACAGCGCGTGGTAAAGCTTCGCCATGATTACAGTACGCCATCAAGAAAATTAGTTGTTTCCCACACACAGCAAAGCACAGCGAGGGGTTTGCAACATAACAAGTTGCTTTTGTTTACAGCGGCTCGCTAGCTGTTTTCATTATGCCGAGACAAGCCCATAGACTCGGAGCCAGCTGCCACAAATCACACGTTCAATTATTCTGCTTTGCTTATGAGCATCCAAATATTTAGTCCACTTACCGCGAACAAAAACAGTAGTAAAGTGATTACAGCCGCCGAGGAGTCAAGTTCTCCTCCGAGAGGGAATCAGGAGGAAGGGAAAGAGGAGAGAGGGATGGAGGAGGGAACGTGGAAACAGTTTTTTTTTTTCTTTTCTTGGTTTATTCAGCTTCCAATAAACAGACGTGAAGAAAGTTACAGGTCTGAGATCACATGAAGGGAAGCAGCAGTAAAATGTACTCAAGTACCCAGAAGTATTCATTGCTGCATGAAACTGGACAGAGGGGAAGTAATTGAAGGAATAAAAGGAAGGAAGGGGGAAAGGAAAGATTTACAAACAAAATGAAAAGAGTTAAGAAAAGTCTGAAAAAAGGGAGGGAACTTAAGAAGAGGAAGAAGAAAGAAAGGAAAGATGGACAAGAAACGGTAAGGGAGGAAGGATTGAAGGAGGGAAAGTAGGAAAGAAGGAAGGGGAAAGGAAACATTTAAAAACAGAAGAATCAAGCAAGGAAAGGTTTACAAAAAAGAAAGGAGGAAACCAAGTGAGTCGGCTTGAAGGAAGACAACGAGGAAGAAGCTTTTTTTGTCATCCTGGCCGAGATCAGAGGTCGTGACCTCTGTGTGGTCTCAGGCCTTTGAAGGGAAAGACGAGTCGGTCTCAGCACAGATCTTCAGATCTTCAGCAGAGGAACGCAGAGTTCCCAGCAGGCCTGTGGAGGAGGATTACACGCTTTGATAGAAACACTTTAAATATATTGTGGACTAATCCTTTAACTCAGCACTGAGACTTCCTCTGCAGCCGCTGTGTGGTCCAACACCAGCTGTTACAGGTTCTGTTCAAGGAATGTCTTTGGAACAAATTACCAGAAAACAACAGTTAATTTATTTCTTAATATTACTGACAAAAGATGATGTTTCATCACATCACTCAGGAAGAGCTTCATTGACCAGTAGAACCTCTTGCATGAACCCCACAGCCACCTACATGACCACTAGAGCTCTTTAACAACCCACAGATCTTTCTCAGCAACGACTAGAACCTCATTATTTACCAGAAGGACCCAAGAATCTCTTAAACAAGACAAGAACACAAGAACTTCTTAATTCAACCCTAGAGCCATAGTGATGACAACGTCCTCTTATGTAGCCTTCAGTGACCATCAGAACCTCCTAAAGGGCCCCTAGATCTTTGGAAAGGATGCCTAGAACATCCTAAAGCACCCCAAGACCTTAGTAAAGGCCACATTCATGTAGATCTTTCTAAAGGCAGTCTAGAACAATTAAAATGACCCCTGGAACCTCCTCATTGACCTCTTCAGTGACCACTACAACCTCCTGAAGTACCCATAGCCCCACCTCAGTGAAGTGGCCATCAGACTCTTCTAAATGACACATTTTAAAGATGACTAGAACCTACCTATTGACCACTAGAACCCCTTAAAGTACTCTTAAACGCTCATCATTGACCTCTATAACCTCGTCAATGATCGTAAGAATCTCTTAAACTAACACTAAAACCCCATCACTGACCATCAGACCCTCCTAAGGACCCCTAGAACCTCCTATAGGAACCGTATATCATCATCACTGACTATTAGAACCTCCTCATGGACCAATTTAACCCCTTAAAGTACTCTTAAACTCTCATTAGTGACCTCTATAACCTCATCAATGATTGTAAGAACCTCTTAAAGAACCAACAGAAGGTCATCAGTGACCATCAGACCCTCCTAAAGGACACCTCCAACCTGCGGATGATTCCTCTAATAGGTGATAATGACAGACTTCATTGATCCACATGGGGTAGGTTCTCCTTTGTTGCTTCTCCACAGGGAGGTCAGAGGTCAGCTACAGAGCAGGATTTGACAGGGGCTCGCAAAGACATCAGTTAATGACCACTGACCAGTGACGACAAGGACCTCTTGTGGAGCCCTAGAACTTCCTCAGTGACCATCAGATCCTCGGAAAAGACCCCTAGATATTTATTAAGGGTGTCTAGAACCTCCTAAAGCACCCCTAGAATGAAAAGGCCACTTTCATGTGGATCTACCTAAAGGTAGACTAGACCATTTAAGAATCTCCTCTGTGACAGCTAGACCATCATCATTTTGTTCGACCAACAGTCTGAAACCCCTAAGACACAAAATTTAAAATTACATAAAAAAGATAAAAGCAGCAAATTCTTACATTTTGTGAAGCAAATCTTAGAGTTCCCCCACCTGCCAAATCCCACTGTAACACATGGTACTTTTTACTTATAGATTGACCTTTTTGGTTTGTGACCATCAGTTCTTAACACTTCCAGCAAAGAGTTAGCTCCTAAACTCTTCAAATGGTTTAATTTAAATGAATGTTAGTCCAAAAAGATTCAGACCCCTCAGATTTATTTTGTATGTTGACACCACCAAATGAAACTACCTATAGTAGTTAAGTATAGCAGTATAAGTATAAAGTAATTAAGATGCACAGCTACAATAGTAAATATTGTTCAAATGATGATGCAAGTAATGCTTAGAATTTTGCATGCAGGACTTTAATTTATAATGGAGTATTTAGACTGTGTTGAATTTTAAGTAAAACATCTTAATAATTCTATTAGCAGTGTTTGGAGATCAGAACTGTGTCAGGCGAAATTATGAATTGAAAAACTCTTTTTCAGAGTTTTCAAGCTTAAAAAGAAAGAACCACTGATGTTTGTTCAGTTTCAGAGAAAAGAGAGAGTTTGACATTTTCTGTTTTTCTGCTGCATTTCACAACAAAAAAACAACCAAACAAAAAATCAAGAAACAGTTTGTAACCTCTGTAAAGACTCCCAGACTCACACCTCCACCCACACAAACAACACAAACAACACAGCAGACACAACAACACAACTGTTTACCAGATTATGTGCGGAGCCAGCAGCCATGATGAACCTGCAGAAAACCCCTGCACATGACTCATCCAGCATCCTCGGGACTGACAGCATCATTTGAGAGTGAAAGCAGAGTGGAGAGGAGGTGACGGAGGCGGAACATTATTAAAAGAGTGAAGAGGGAGACCAAGAAGCCAAAAAGTGGAAGAATCCTCTGGAGGCCGAGCAGGCGGGAGGAAAGAAATGTGAGAGAGGTCGAAGGCTGGACGCTGAATTTCAGAGAATTTAATTTGTGGTGTAAGACGCAATATAATCATCTCTACCCTTCTGCTCACTTCTGAAAACCTCATGTCCTCAAACCAAAAGTTTCTACTAACAAGTGTTGTGTCTTTATCTCAGCCTGAAATGCACTTCTTCTTCTGTGGTGCCACAGAGCTCCATTAAAAACACACTGGAGTTTATTTACACTAGAGCACCAACTGTGGATTAATCCACCACTGAACATAGTCCCCAACAAATGCACTATTTCCTCATGTTTCTTTGATAAAAACAACAGCAAGTAGCTGTTTGAGGAAATTACTGAAACTATTTTTTTGTGTTTTTAAAGATTTACTTCTTCAGTAGCAACCAATGAGCTGAGAGCCACAGTCAGGAAGTTAGACAGTGTTGAGAGACAGACAAAAAAAATAGTAACTGAACTAAAACTGTAAAATTAGATTTTACACACAATGATTATTTTCTTTAAAAATTCATTTTATTTTACTTCTCTTTATCTTGTGTTATAATTAGTCATATCTTGCATGCTTCATATTCTTCAGTAACTTTTCTTATAATGCTTAACATCTATTGCATGCTAATTTATGCTAATATAAGTCTTTAAATTCAATTCACTCACATACACAAGGTGGAAAGAAGAAAGAAGAAATTACTCATAAATAAGAAATATATTGAGAAAATCTAACATATACTCAAAATAGAAAAAATAAAATGGCAATAAAATATAAAAAAATTAAAAAAAGCGTTCCACTTTATATACTTCTTAGGTATACGGTAACACAGGAAAAAGTAATTGAGTAATTTATCAGTGCTACAGTAAGTCATGCTGATGTTAAAGAGTCTGACAGCTGTTGGAATGAAGGACCTGTGGTAGTGCTCCTTCGTACATGGTGGGAGTAAGATTCTATGAAGTTTCCTGCTTTTTCATTAAATGTGTGCACATTTAATAACATCCCTGAAAATAAACACACGTCTCTTCTCTGGCTGATATGATTTAAGTTTTAAAAATAATACTATCCATTATATCCAGTAGAATCTCATTCATATTTCAGCGTGCTCACTATAACACAATGATGAACTGTTTATAATCTCTGTTTGATGGCGTGTACAGTCCATGTGTTATTATGAGTTATGTAATGCATTAATGCATGGAGGCCTATTCACTCCCACTGTTTTTATAACTTATCTGACTGTTTGACTCTCTAAACTTCTCTCATATCTTCAGTCTCAAAGAGAAAAAACTCACAAATTTTGTGTGAATCTTGCTTATTTTTCTTCACCTTCACCTTGATTGGTGAGGAAACAAATGAATCTGTGCCTCATCTGAGGAAACCAATGAATATTTTCCAACATTATGACTCCTGTTAATGAACATATGTCGTCATTATCTGTCGGAACCCACCGGTACACTAAATAACAGCACAGATACAAAAATTTACTTTTAGTCCTAAAATTAGAACCAAAGATGCGTCTGTGCAAGAATGTTTTACTCTGAGATGTTTCATAAATATGAAAAAGTGCTCAGATAACTTTTAGTTCTGAATATTTCAGACTGTCTGACATAAAACAGACTTTATTGTCATCCATGTGTATACAGTTCAGTACATAAAGGGTCAAAATATTCTCCCAGTCCCTAAAACAGAAGAAGGTGCAAATGAAAAATATGAGTGTAAATAAGTGTGATACATCAATTGGTCTCTCCTTTGCTGCCCTGTATTAAGCAGCGATGTCTGTCTGTCAACTACAATCCATCATAATTACTACTTTTGCAACTGAGTGTTTCTTAGAAAACAGCAACAAGCAGAAATACAGAACAAAATACAGCAGAAGAACGGATCAATCGAAGGCAGGAAGGAGGAGGCTCCATCTGGGGTTCTACCAGCTGACTGAAGATCTAAAGGTTCCTCCTGGGTTTATATTCATCAGAGATTATTATCAAGTGATTCATAAATTAGCAGCGTCACTTTAAAATCTCTAGAAAAGTAACTGGAGGCTGGTGTAAAGATGTAAGAAAAGCAAGAAGTTGCCCGTCGGTGTTCACACTTTGTCAATAACTCTAAATATACTTATAGTGACTCTAAGACGTGTGATAAATATGGCTGCTGGTTTTCAGACGTTTAACAAATGTATTCATGGACAAACTGCCACAAGATGCGTTCAGTGTCTCTGAACTCGCTGAGCGACGTGACGAAAATCACCCAAAAAACAAAAAGTTCTGAGCGTCAGGGCGTGATGGCAGCAGCGGCAGCTCTACAGCCCCCCCCCCCCCCCCCCCCAACACCACCACCCCTTCATCTATCCATCCAACCTTCCCCATGACCCTCACCACCACCACCGCCGCCGCAACCCGCTCCCCCCGCCCGTCCCCATTAGCTGCAGCTATTACAGCCCCTGAGAGAGAGTCATTACCGCTCCCATAATCCATGATGATGAAGCTCTCAGCTCGAAACACCGGCAGCTTGTACAGGCTGCGCTTGATTGGCAGGATACAGGGGGTGAGGAGGGGGTGAGGAGGAGGGGGTGATGGAGGACTAGTGGAGGTTTGGTATAGGGGGTTTGTGTGATGGGAACTCCACTCGAGATGTGAATTGGCTTTGCCACTCCAATCAGGCCGCTGGATGACAAATGAAGTGTGTCTCTTTCACTCTCTCTCTCTCTCTCTCTCTCTCTCTCTCTCTCTCACCCTTCCTCTTCTTCTTCTCTTTCTCCCCTCCACCACCCCTCTTCTTCCTTCCTCCCCCCTCCTCCTCCTCCTCCTCCTCCTCCTCTCCCTTCACACTTCTCCTCTCTGTCCGGGTGGAGAAAGAAAAGGGGAGTTCATGTGGGAGCGCTTGACAGCAACACAATCACATTTCTATTCAGCTCCCCCGCCTGCCTGTTTTACCTTCCCGGCAGCCGGGCATGCCATGCACGCTAACACACAGGCCGGCCAGCCAATTAGAAGGCAGCGCAAAGAATCTGTGAAAGACACAAAAGGTCTTTAGAGGTTTGGACAGGTGTCTCATTTGGCCGCGGGACATAGTTTCGAGGCTTTTTTTTATGTCTTTGGTCGAATTTGTGGGCAGAAAGCGAGGAAGGTTATTTGTCGCGCTGTCATTTTTTTTAACGCCCGTCTCGTTGTCTGTCTGTCGATCCTCGCAGCCCCCTCCATGGGAATGATGGGTAAATTTGAACTGAAGAAGGAGGGATGGAGGGAGGGGTGGGGGGCTTTGCTCCAAGCCGATGGAGTTCAGATTTAAAAATGAAATCAAACCTGATTATTTTTTATGATTTGTGTCAGGTCACCCCGTTTTTTTGTTTTTTGTTTTTTTTTTTGGTCCCACTTTGTGAAAACAAACTGAACGCGACTTCTTCTTCTTCTTCTTCTTCTTCTTCTTCTTCTTCTTTTTCTGCGTACAGTAATTACAGTGGGCTTGGAAAAACAAGAGCAGAGATAATTGGTTTGTTGGTTTGCGGCTGAGTTTGTTTAGCAGGGTTATTATCCAGCAGCTCCATTATGGCTGGCAGCACAGAAATCCCTCATTAGCATACACAAATATATACAGAGAGGATGTGGGAAGAGAGAGAGGGAGAGAGGGAGAGAGAAATGCACCAGTGTTTAATACCAAACGCTCCCTCGCACTCTCTCGCTCTCGCAAACACACACATGCCACGCACGAAAACATGCAAATACAATCCACAATAGAGCGGCGCTGACACTGCCTCCAGCTGTGAGGAGACGCAGGGAGGTGTCAGGAGGAGTAAAGAGGAGAGACGGCGGAGGGGAGGGAGGTGGCGTGAACTATTTGTTCGGCAGACAACGGAGGAACGAGGGAAGAAGAAGAAGAAAAACAGAAAGACAGATGTAGTGGTAATTAGTGCGAGGCCCCGGCGGCGGTGGTTTTGCCGCTGGTGGAGATGACAGTGGAGAGCGGCGGAGGCTGACAGTGGCTTTCACCCTCCGCCATCATCGCCATCACCTTCATCGTCGCCATCATCATCATCAGGGCCTACACAAACCAACAATCGCTGTCAGTCTGTGTCAGAGCGGCGTGTCGTCGTAGCACAATGGCTGCTGTCAGTTAGCTCGAGTTCATCTGGATCAACTCAGTTTCCTTTGTTTGTTTGGGAAAAGACGGATTTGTTTGTTTGTTGTCGTGTGGTTCTTTTTGTGAGTTGACTCCGTTTGGTTGCTGATTATTTGCCTCGTTTGCAACATGCACACATGTTCGTTCTTGACCTGTGGAAAAAACTACGAGGGTGAAGGTAATCAAACCTTTAAAGGTCCATTGATACTGCATCCTTTCTCAACATCGAGGTCCAGAGAAAACAGCTAGAAATGGAAAGTGGTCCACTTAAAAACCTTTATGACCCTGAGGGAATTTGCTTTGCACAAAGAGCATGTAAAACATCAAAAATGACATTGAAAACATGAGAACATCATACAAAAGCATAATTTGGGAATTGATAAAGACGTCAAGTACAAGTTTACAAGTGTCACAAGCTTGTTCAGCACTTGGACGCTGCGTGGGACAAAGGACCTGACCCCTCTTTTAGTCCACATCCTCGTCATGCTAAACCTTCACCCTGAAGGTTAAAGTGCGTATTCGGACCGTAGAGTGTGCAGTGGCTCTGCTATGATCTTCTAAACTAAACTTGTGGTCTTTCATGTACTGCACAATGGTTCCCCAGTGATCTTGAGACCCAGTTTAGTCCAGTTTGTTCTTGTTTAATACGGACAAAACTCCCCCCTAGTACTTAGAGGTCAATACACTCTGAATAAAGGTCTTGTAAAACAAAGCTAGCATAGTTAAATCCACATTAAAACTTATAAGTTTCCTTTGACCCAGTGTTGACCCTTTGCAAACTTAGACTGGATTCAGACCAAATCTGGCACTGTGGCGAAAACACCAGTACAATGTCAATCAGACCGGTCAAACCCTCGACAGTCTGCCTGAAATGTCTCTGAAACTGAGACAATCCAGGTGGATTCATGGACTAAACTCTGATGCTCTATCTGTTGTACCCAGCTTCTAAATCTGAGTCTGACTCAGAATTTATGCTGCAAAATAGTGACATGAAGTTTCCTTTGTTTTGTGTCTGACTGTTTGAGTGAGAGAGCAGTGGTAGAGCGACACAGACAGTGAATGACAGTGAGAGAACGCCTGTACTGAAAAAGTCGGCTAATCAGCAAATAAACAGATATTTTCTGATTGTTTCATAGCAGTTACATACAACACAAATAAACACACCCACTCACCCAGCCCCCAAAGACTGCCGCACAACTCGGTGGTGATTCGCTGCAACACGCTGATGTGGTCTGAATACAGCCTTAGCATTGGTGTTAGCATCCCATGTGATATGAAGACTTGGGACACACATATGAATACAAACTGTGTAAAAACAAATTCAAATTCCACTATGCTGATTAAATAAAAAGGAACTGCTTGTTGCTGGTGTTATTAAAACAACACCAGCAACAAGCAGTTCCTTTATTTCAGAATTCTTAAAGTTAGTTAGGAGTTATCTGTACTGTCAATGTGCAATCCCAAAAAGTTGGGAACTTAAAATACTGTACTTAAGTGCAAATTCTAAGTACTTGTATTTCATTTGAATATTTCCATTTTAGGTCACTTTCTACTAAAAATAAAATAAATAAAATTAGGCAATACAATTATAAAATTTTATAATAAATAAAAACCAGTAATAAAAACAAAAAGAAGTTTAAGAACAATTGCATAAAAATTAAAAAACAATTCAACAAACAAAAAACTACAAGAATAAAACCAATTAAACATTTAAAAGTAAATTAAAACCTACAAAGTGAATAAACACAGGGAAAAAAGTATAAGATAGGATGATCAAGACTTGGCAGTTCGGCAGTGAATGGCGAGGCACCTTAAACAAAAGCCAGGCTAAAAAGATATGTCTTAATTTCTTACAGAGGTGCAGTCCCTCAGATCCACAGACAGACTGTTCCAGAGATGAGGGCCACAGTAACTAAAGGTGGACTCCCTGTATTTCTTTGTGGAGGGGCCTGCTTGCTACATACCTATGTAGTAAATCTGAAAGATAGGTTGGTGCCAGGCCATTCAGTGATTTAAAAACCAATAAGAGAATCGTAAAATCAATTCTAAAACTAGTAGGCAAACAGTGCAAGCATTTTAAAATGGGGATTATGTGTGCCCTCTGTCTGGTCTTCGTCAGTACTCGGGCTGCAGAGTTCTGTACCAGTTGTAAGCGGCCTAGTGTTTTTTGGGAAGACCAGACAGAAGGGCATTGCAATAGTCGAGCCTCAAGGTGATAAAAGCATGAATTTGTTTCTGTGTCATCCAGAGTGAGGTCTGACTTTTGCGATATTTCTCAGATGATAAAGTGACGACTTGGTTACATTTCTGATATGAGCCTCAAAGTTGAGGTCAGAATCTAAACTTATTGTCAGGTTTTTCACCTGGTCCTGTGTGTGACTAAAAGTGCTGAGACAGGTGGTCTCTCTGGGGGTTTAGGTCTGAAAATTATTATTTCGGAAGTATCCTTATTCAGTTGCAGAAATTTGCTTGTTTGCCATCCTGTCATTTATTTCAGCTAAGCAATGTACTAAGTTAATAATTGGGCTGACGTCATAGGGAGATACAGAAATGTACAATTGTGTGTCATCAGCATAGCTATGAAATTCAATGTTATGGTTTCTGATGATTTCACCAAGTGGTAGCATGTAAATGCTGAAGAGAATAGGACCCAAAATGGAACCTTGCGGGACTCCACAGGTTATGGCGTTGGTATCTGAGGAGAAATCACCCAGGGGCACAGAGAAGTCCTACCCGGTCAGATACGACCTGAACCATTTTAAAGCCACCCCCGAGAGGCCAACCCAGGTCTGTTTAAAAGGATATTATGATCAACTGTATCAAAGGTGATAACCAGAACTGAGAGCTTGTTGGAATCATTGTTTTTGACCAGTGCAATTAGTCTGTAATTGCTAATTGCTAAAATCTGAGGAATCCAAGTTATTTTTTTAAAGTAGTGGTGTAACTATCGTAGTCTTTTAAACCTCAGGGAAAGTACCTGTGAATGACGAGTGGTTAACAATGTTCAAAGACTTCCTCTAAAAGGCAGCTAAAAACAGTTTTAACGTATAATTAAAATACTTAGTGCTAAAACATTATATAATCTTGTTGGATTGATATTCATTCTAAGTGTTGAAATCTTGTTTCTGAAGTAGGCAGAAAATTCATTGCACTTAGTAATGGAGAAAAACTCACTGGGGCATGTAGGTGTAGGATTAATAAGGCGGTCAATTGTTTTAAAAAGAACTCAGGGATTGTTTTGGTTCTTATTTATAATTTCAGAAAAGTGGTTCTGTCTGGCATTTCTCAGTGCCTTATTGTAATCTGATAAAAGATTGTGTAAAATGTTGTTTTGGATCAGGAGTTTACTTTTCCTCCATCTACGCTCGTCTTTCCCACAGTTTCCTTTGAGTTTGTTGACATTTTAATTTTTCCATGGGAATTTACATTTTGGAGCTGCTTTTTTTCTGTGCAACAAGGTCAATTGTTGTGCGTAATCTAGAATAAAATTTGTCCACTATTAGTCTGCAGATGAAGGGAGAGTTTGTGCCATAAAATTAAATTAAAGTTTCTACTTCTACTCCACTACATCAGAGGGAAATATACATTTATTTTTCCTTCACTCCATTTTTCTGACAGCTTTTGTTACTTTACAAATAAAGATTTAAAATACAAAACATATGAAGAGTTTATAAAACATGATGTGTTTTACTACAGATTTCATTTACTAGTGCAACAATTAATTAATTGATTGACAGGAAATTATTTTGATCATTGAAGCCATAAAAACATTTCATTGTTGCAGCTTCTCTGTTTATTTTTCCTTGTAATGATGTTGATAATCGTAGTTTATTTTGTTTAATAATGATCAAATGAGATCAGATAGAACAGTCGCAGGGGACATTTTACTACTTTAAATACATTTTACTGACTATACTAAAATACTTTAACTTGTATCAGAGTATCTTTACAGTATGTTATTAGTACTTGTACTGCAGTAAAGATCTGAATACTTGTGGTTTTTGGGTGAACTGAGCCTTTAGTCTTGTTTGCTTTAGTTTCTTGTTGTTTGGTCGTGTTGATGCAGTTTAATCAGTCGGTTTGAGGCCTCGGCGATCGGCGAGCTGTGAGAGCTCGCTCAGTTTGCCCAGAGGGGGTGAGGATGGGTGGAGGATGGGGGAGGAAAGGGGGATGCGGGGGTTCAGAAAAGGTAATGTGAGAAAGCTGGAGGTGACAGCCATTGTGGGAAGGTGTGAACGACAGAGAGAAGAGAGGAGAGAGGAGGAGGGAGGACTGAAAAGTGCTCCTTGTCCTGTGAGGAAGAGGGACCTTTTGAGGAGGACCTTCACCTCCTTTTTTCTGCCTTCCCCGCCTCCCCTCCTCCTCTCCCCCAATCCCCCCAATTAGACAAACATTAACATCAATTAAGGGCCCTCACGGGAACACAGGCTCTATATAATTACCTTAATGGGCGGACGCTTTCTCTCTGTCCCTCTCTCTTTCTGTCTCTTTCTTTGGACCCTCAATCTCTTAAACAAACTTAGAGGGCCTCAGTGGGAGGGGGAGGGAGGGGCTGAGGGTAAGAAAACGTTGATCGGCAGCAGGGGGGAGGCAGGGTGGTGGGGGGTGGGGTGGGGGGGGGTCGTTTCCCGTTGGCTTTTGTGGTGCTGGTCTTTCTAAAAAGGCCCCGGCTGAATTGGACCTATTGGCCAACAAACAGAGGAGCTGTTCCCACAGAGAGCCGGGACCAGGACAATACAGACCCCCGACCGAGAGGGGGAGAGGGGGGAGGAGGAGAGAGGAGCAGAGGGAGAGAGAGGGGGGGTAGAGGAGAGTAAGGAGAGAGAGGGGGAGAGCAGTGAGGAGATGAAGAGAGGAGAAGAGAGGAGAAAAGGGAAGGGAAAGGGAAAGATGGGGGAGAAGGAGAGGACAAGACAGGAGGAGAGAGGGAGAGTGGTGATGAGACGAGGAGAAGAGAGGAGAGCAAGGGAAAGGAGGAGGGGGGGCAAGAATGGAGGGAAAAGAAGGGGAGAGCGGTAAGGAGATGAAGAGAGGAGAAGAGAGGAGGAAAGAAGGCAAAGGGGAGATGGTGAGAGGGGACAGATGGGGGAGGAGGACAGCAGTGAAGGAGGGGGAAGAGAAGAAAGGAGGAGAGGGGGAGAGAGAGAAGTGGAAAGGGGAATGAAGTGGGAGAAGAGGGGAGAGTGGTGAGGAGGTAAGGAAAGGAGAAGATGGGAGAGGAGACGAGGAGAGATGTGGAAAGGGGAATGAAGTGAGAGAAGAGGGGAGAGTGGTGAGGAGGTAAGGAAAGGGGAAGACGGGAGAGGAGAGAGATGAAGAGGGGGAGAAAGAGAGAAAAGGAGGGGGGAGGAGAGTAAATGAGAGTAGGAAAGGTAGAATAGGAGGAGGGTGAAGAACAGGAGGTTAAAGGAGGCCAGAAAGAGACAGAGGAAAGATAAATTAAAAAGGGAGGAGAAAAGAAAGACAGAAGAGGTGAGAAGGAAGTCTGAAAGAGGGAGAGAAGAGAAGAGAAGAGAAGAGAAGAGAAGAGAGAGAGAGAAGAGAAGAGAAGAGAAGAGAGGAGAGGAGAGGAGAAGAGAAGAGAAGAGAAGAGGGCGTTAAGAAAGTAAAGGAGGAGAGGAGGAAAGATGGAGGAGAGAAATGAGGAGATGAGGATGGCAGGAGAAGTAGGAGAGGATGACAGGAGGAGAGAAAATGAAGGAGGAGAGGACTTGCCACAAAAGAGGGAGAGAAAAATAATGAGAGAGAGGGACAGATGGGAGAAGTACTCGGATACTTTACTTCAGTAAAAGTATTTTGAAAATACTCCATTACAAGTAAGTGTCCTGCTTTGTGAACTTTGCTTTAAGTGTGTAAATATTAATGAGAAGTGACAGCAGATTACAATATGTTTGTTTATTTAATAATTTTTTGGCTCTGCCAAAACAAATAGTTCCACAGCTAGACTGGGAAAGCACTGTTGCCAAGCAACACATCAACACTTCCTGAACGCTAGCTTGTTAGCTACTTTGTAGTTGTACATTTTAGCACAGGCCAGCTGCTTTGTATCATGTATGAACCAGTGAAATAACACAGAGTCAGCTCTTATTTTAGTGAGAAATCTTCATGTTTGAAACGGTTCACCTCATTACTACGGCCGTCTAACACTAAAATAACGTTCGTCTAACACTAAAATAACGCTGGTAGAGGGTTGTTGAGTTGTTGAGGCGACAAAGTCCAAAGCATAAAGTTTGTACAGAAACACAGTTTATCTTTATGGATTATATTGATGCTGAATTGACAGTCAGACTGTCGTCATATGACGTCCTTTATCTCGTGTTTGTAGAGTGATGTGTTTTTCACGGACACGTAATGAATTGTTCAAATGTCATATTTCTTAAAGGGAGTTTGGTGTCATATTTTCCCCGGACAGCGCAGGGAGCTTTAGTTTAATTCAAACTGATAATATGTTTATTTTTGAACGTTCTGTCAACGCGACAGAAACATTAGGTAACTGTTAAGTATGATAAGGTTGTCTGACGTTGACTGCTGTTAGTTATTGGTTTGTTATTGGTTGTGTATTGATTACTGACGATGGCTGATCAGGTTTATTATCAGATGATCACACACACTGTCAGGTGAGTCTCAGGTGTAAACAGAGGTTTCTGTCAGTTCTGATTGACCCATCAGTCATCTGCCTCTAGAGGGCAGTAGGTGTTCAGGACCGTAGTGTGTGTGTGTGTCTGACCCTTAACTGTCTCTCACACACACACACACACACACACACACACACACACACAGAGTTGCAGTTTGACAACCAACGACTCAATAAGGCCCTCAGGCTGTGTGTGTGTTGGTGGAGGGGTGTGTACGGTAGTTAGTGCACCAATGAGGCTGCTGGTTCAGTTACTGGTCAGACTGGGACTCAGTTTTGTTGCAATAATAACATTTTTACGTCAATGTGCAAACACTTGTGCGGCAAGTTTGATGAAATCTCCTCGTCCAATTGGAACGTCGATGGCCTCCAGGTTTTCTCGCTCGCTTCACGTCTGGTTTCATTCAGTTCACAACAGAATAGAAGAAGAAGAAGTCAAAGAGCTGTGGGCTCGCTCACTGTGGAAAAAGTACTCAGAAAAAGTACTAATACAATACTGTGAGCATATTACTACAAGTAAAGGTTATTTTACTTTTTACTCCCTGCCAGCAGTGTGTTGTTACACTACTCATTAGATCACTTGTACACCCTACAAACTTAGTGATTGCCTGTAAGCTGAGCAGAGGCTTCAAACTATGAATCCATAAAAGTACGTGTACTACTGGTACTTTATTATATGAGATTGCTGGAGTGTAATTTAAAAAACGTTGTGCATGTCATTTGATATTTGGTTTACATATCAGACTGATACGTAGTCACATTCACGTGTAGCGCGCATACATCCATGATTAGTTTTAAACTGATGAATGGTTCAAAAACTTTCTTGACTGACGTCACCCATATGTTTCCGAAGCGCCATTTCAAAGCAGAAAATATGCGTTGCTGGCTGCCATTAAGTTGGATGTTCTGTTGCTGATGTACGACAGGCCGAATGACGCCTGAGTGCTTAAACAAGACATCGCTTAGCTGTCAATCAAAGTGCTGGACATTGTTAATTCTGCATAACTTTAAGCCTTAATATAATTTAAACAGGCGTGTTGTATAAAAATTCACCCTCAGTACACTTGTCATGAACGGGGAAATTAGCTATAGAGACCAAAACTGTTTTTGTACCAGGCTGTAAACATGTTTATTTCTGCTGTGAAGTTGGACATTTTAACATGGGGACTTATGGAGACTGACTCACTTCTGTAGCCAGCCTCAAGTGGACGTTTGAGGAACTGCAGTTTTTGGAACTTTAGCATGGCTTCATTTCACAGCCACAGAGGCTCTCTAAACAGGAAATGTTAGGAAGAGAAATGTGGGAAATCAGAAATCAGGAGACCAAATGAGCTCTGGTTTTGTTCATAAATTACAGGTGTCTCGTTTGAGCAACCAGGCTCAGCCTGCCCCATTTTTGGATTAGCCAGGAGCCGGCAGAGGCAGGAGTGCCAAGAGAGCTTCAAATATGTATTTTTAAAGACATTTTATATCATTTTAGTCTTTGATATATTAGAATATTAGCAAAGCAGAAATGACTCATAATTTGAATGTAAAAATAATTTAAAATCAGATTTTTTTCTGAAATGATTTTTCTTGACTCCTCATCTTCACCTCCTGTCTGCTCACTGATGTTGTCTCAGAAACATTTCAGATGTATTGACTGTAAACAGAAAACTTTTCCTCTCTAACTCTTGTGTTTCTTGGGATTATGCGTCAGTGAAACGTGACAAACGGTGAACATTAGCACCAAAGCTGTCAGCAGACTTAATTAATCACTGACTGATTTCATGCAGCAGAAGTACAGTGATTTGAAAAGATTGCGGTGCGTTCGAGGAGTTTTTCAAGGAGTTTCTGATGGTGAAAGTGCAGGATTTTTTTTCCCCCCTCCCTCCAAATTGCAACTAGAGAGGCGTGCTACATCAGCGCTCACATTTACATTTCACACTTCAATCATTTCAGCTGATAGAGTTATAAAAGAGGGTTCAACAGCCGAACAAACAGAAATTCTCAGATCAACAGTTGAACTTATGATGAGGAGGTAAAAACATGGATCAGAGACAGAAGGGAGACCCATAAAAATGTCTGTTTGATGATAATATCAGTATGAGGTCAGGGGTCAAAGGTCATAGCAGCCAGATGAGGAGGACTGGGCAGATGGGACGTGAAGAACTCTTCAAGGTGTCAGTTTGTAGCAGCGACATCTCAGGGATATTGATTGGCGTTTACAGCAGCCAATAGCAAGTGTGCATTACAACCCCACCGCTATGCATTGCAGCATCTACCTTCCAGTAAACACAGTGAGACCTGGGACCAAACACAACCTCTGAAACCAGCAGTGGCCAGTCTGTCAGTGAATACAGTAGCCTACCGAGGTGGTTTTCTTGCCGGGTTTGGCTCCTGGCATCCCTTAGCTGTATCAGTTCAGTTAGCTACATGGCTGACAATTAGCGGTTTGCCACTAAGCAATCTTTCCATCAAGTACTGGTAGCTAATGTTAGTAGTGAGTTGACTTGGAAGAAAAAACTAATGTAATTAGTAAGTCAGTAATTAGTAAGTCAGAAGATTAGCTAAAGTTAACTTTGCCTCAAAGACAACTATAATTACTAATGGTAGCAGTAAGCTATATTAGCTATATCTCTAACCAGCAAAATCTACAACATAGCTTAAATTACCAGTTAGCTATGTTTTGCCTTTTACCAAACCTAGCGAGTTCCATAACACTAACTTATGGTAGCAGTTAGCTACATTAGCACTAGCTCCACACCAATGGAATCCAGGACATCAGAGGGAAAAGCAGCAAATATATTGTGAATAAAATCTGATCCAGTTTCACCAAAATCACTGAATAAAGTTATTAAGTTTTTTTTTTATTTAGTTTTTTTTATAAAGCTTTTGTACAGTAATGAGGCCCAGCCATAGATGACTGTAGCAGCCCTCACAATCACTCATAGACTGTATCAAACAGTAAAATTCAAGTTGATTATCACACCGTACTGAAGTAAAAGGACACCACTGGAAGCCTGGAAGGTAACAGAAATATGAGTTTGTCAATCTAAAAAGCTCCAGTAAGCTTTCGGATAATGGTGCAAAAATAAACACCGGTGTGATCCTTTAAAGAACAAAGCTCGCTATTGCTGCATTCTGGCAATTTCAAAACTGCAAAATGACAGTGAGAGGCCCCAGAAGAGAAGTAGTAAGAGCGTGCAGCTGAAAACAAGGTGACATTTGTTAGTGATTGGCTGATTGACGGCGACGAGTTTATTGTTGAGCAGCCAGTTGGACACACGGCTCCCACTAGAAACTTGGCTCATGCTGAGACAGCTGTATTGGAAAATGCATCTTGTGCCAACTGTGGTAATATCTGTGTTCTCATTGAGGACGTGTTTGTGTGAATTTGTGCCCTACATCCCTGTCTGCAGACGCCTTTCTGCTCCAAACAGCATTTAAACTCATTCACAAGTGGCTCACTGCTGCTGAGGTGCAACACTGAGCATCTTTGTTAAAAAAAAAGCACCAGAATATTTAACAGTTTCCTTTTATTCTAGGTGTTCTTCAAATGTGTGCTGCTGAAAACAGGAACAAAGAAAAAAATAACTACAAAATACAAAATACAAGCTTTGACAAGACTTAAAGTCCACAGCAGCACCACAAGGCTGTGATTCTTATTACACCACAGAAAACTTAACTGTGATTATTAATTCTTGGATCCTTCATAGGGTAAAAGAGGAGTGGGCCATGTTTTTGCCTAAATCTAAAGAGTTAACCCACTGTACCTCACCAAGAAAACAACTGCATTAATCATTTGGTCAAATGCTTGAAATGACCCACATTACATTTTCCCGTCCGCAAAGCAGATTTTAGACTGGACTTTACTGCTTTCAGAGTCATTGGAGAGAGTGGGCTTGAAGACATGCAGGTTTGTAGCTATGACATATCCAGGGCAGTGAATGAAATTTTATCATTAAAAGGACCAAAAAGGTCTTAATAATCTTTCATGTTCATGTAGAAGGGACTGACAAATTTGAGGTACTTGTACATGCCATTCTCTTCTGTACTGCAGTATATCTCAAGTAGTGAAGCGCAAACAAAGGACAAGTACCTTGAGTTTGAAAAGTACTTGAGGAAATGTACTTACTAATTACATTACACGACTGGTTGTCATTTACCTAAAAATAAAGATGGAATTAATTAAATGCAACTAAACTAACCTACATGGACTTTTGTTGGCAAAAAATAAGTGACTTCTACTGAACTACTTAAGTACAGTACTTGAGTAAATGTACTTCCACCATATCTTGTCATCTACTAAGAAAACAACAATGTTGTACTTTTACCCAAATCCAGCCTGACTGTTTTGGTATGTTTGGAAACTTTTTATACAAGTAATTTAAATTAAGTAATAAGTCATTTAAATTTGAATTTGAGGAAATGTACTTAGTTACATTACACCAATGTCCATACACCATCTCCTTCTCTTTATCCTTCCTCTTCCTATCTTCTCATTTAACATCACTTACCTCATTATGTTCAGCACCTCCTCCTCCTCCTCCTCCTCCTTCTCTTTTCTCTTTCCTCCCTTAGTCCTACATATTACTAGACAGAGAACTGAGCGAGACATACTGGTACAGTACTAAACTGGTTTGAATCCTGTTTGAAAGACAGGGACTACTTTGAGTCACCTGGTATTTTCATGTGGCATTCCACAAGGCTTTGCTCTCAGTCCTCTTCTGTTTTAAAATATACATGACCAGATTATGAAGAACAAGAGTAGAATAGTTCAGATATTTAGTGGTGGAATGAAAGTACATTTACTCAAGTACACATTTAAGGTTCTTGTACTTTGGGTTTTTCTACTTGTTGAACTTTTTCAGCCTCAGTTGTACATCTGAAACCTCCTCCCTTCACATCTTTCAAATGTCAGAATTCAGTTCATTTGTTTTTAAACTTTCCAAAACTGACAACTCAACAAATACATCCACTTCATGCTGTGATTGTCATTGGTCGGCTGTGTGGAGGTGTGACAGTAGAATCACCTCAGTTTAAGTAACCTGTTCAGTTTAGACGATTGTTTAAATCTCTAAATCGCTTTCTTGTCTTCTGATTTGAACAACCAGACTGTGTTTCCCTCACTAACTGATATCCAATTGGTTAACACTTCAGTAATTCCCTTTTGCATCTCCAACATCCTGTTTCAAAAAGGAAATACATCATGTTACACAAACTGGATGCGTTCATACTGTATTTTCATTATGACTGCAGGCCTTTCTTGTTCCCTCTCTGACACTAAACTGTTATTATTTATGCTGTTACATGAGAGGCTGGTGTGTGAATGTTAAACTCAAGTCAGCAAGGGTTATGCAGTCGTACAACCTGCTGTTGGTGGCGATTCAAAGACCTAAATTACTCCAGTGTTACACTTTAAGACTCTGCAGCACATATGCGCCTTTTATTTTTCCACCGCTGAAAGTGATGATTTAAGCTGTCATGTTGCCGAGCAGTTTAACAATGGTTTTATAATAATATTTCAGAAAACTCAAAAAACATCCTGGACTGGGTCTGTAAAGTGCTTCAGTGTTTGTGTCTTTTGTGTGTGGCTCAGCGAAGGTAACGATTTAATCTGACATATTTCGGAGCAGTAGAATAATAATATTTCAGCGTGGTCTTTCTTAATTGCGGGGGAGAACAAAAGGCTGCAGGCCATTCATCTGGCTGAAGGCTTACTTTGACACCGGCTGCTCCGGGCTCGGCAGGGGCTCTGTGGAAGGAGTCGAGGGGTTTAGATGAGCTGCTGCTCAAACGCACTGACAGGGAAACATTAGCTGGTCCTGCGGCTTGTTGAGGTCACAAGTTTGATTCCCCCTGTATTACGGTTCATCCTGGTGATGTGCTCTTGTGCTGAACTCTATGAAAAAGACTGGGGGCTTATAGACGTCAGGGGAAGGTCAAGAGGGTCATAACCTGTGCTCATGGAGTGCCCAAAACTTCCAAAGGGTTCATCCTCAGGAAAGCAAGAATGTGGTAATAAAATTCATGGCACTCTGCCCAAGAAAATTTGATATATTTGTGACAATTTTGGCTCAATGATGGTACTTTAGAAAAGTCAAGGGTCGGGGCGGTGTTTAGCTCAGTTGGTAGAGCAGCCGCCCCATGTGCAAAGGCTCAGTCCTTGCTGCGGAAGCCCAGGGTTCGAATCTGACTTGTGGCTCTTTCCCGCATGTTATTCCCCGTCGCTCTCTCTCCCACATTCCTGTCACTCTTCAGCTGTCTATCCAATAAAGCTTGAAAAGGCCAAAAAAATAATCTTTAAAAAAAAAATAAAAAATCAGGATTCATCCTCTGAGGAGCAAGAATACCAATAGCAAATATAGTGTTTTGGACTCTAGTCACTGTTTTGATGACTTTCAATTCAATTGATTTTGGACAATGTTTGAATAATATCATTATTAGATACATACCTTGTCTTTTCTTTTTTCTTTATAAAGACCAGATTGTCTCTTTATGAAGACCGGATACTGCAGCATCTTGTCAGGGGGACATGATTTGACTAGCCTTAACTAAGATTTGGGACTTGAACCAAATGACTTGAGGTCACGTGTCTTTTCGCTGGACTCAAGCAGGATTTTTCAACTTAGGAATGCTCTCATGGCAGTAACTTATTTGTATTTATGATTTAAACTTGATATGTTGGAATTTAATAATGGCAGAATAATAATATTTCATCTCGCTGATGATAACCTTTTTGCCCCAGTCAATGTTTTGACTGGTTTGATCTGGTGTTCACAGACAGCTGATGTTGTCCAGGATCTGATGTAGTTTTTCTCTAACCTTGTCAGACAACGGGACTCGCAAGATCACGAAATCACATGAAGAATCCATCTTGCCAGGCTTAGCGTCCTATGAGGAACTACTGGAAGCTACGTCAGGAGCTACGGGTGTGGTTCAACACTACGTATGTGTGACGATGTGTTAGCATAGATGCTGCTAGCATCAGTTATATCAAAACAGGGGAGCAGAACAACACTGAAGGTTTTTCTCGATGGAAAAGATATATGGCTATGTTATATGGTTCCTTGGTCTGACTGATTGAAGCTTGGCTGTAATGGACCATGATTGGAGACCGATGGTTCATCCAGTCACCTTGCCTGTGAGGTGATTATCAGGTTAGTCGATCCTGTCCTGAGCAGGACGCTTTGACTCGCTGCTGGGCATCGAACCACCAACCCTGTGATTAGTGAATGACATCTACATAGGCGCACAAGTAGTCTTATAAAGATGTCTAAACTGGGACCCTGTTGCGAAAGGCCGTTGGTGGCCAGATTTTAAAAGTGTCAGTATGCTTCAGTCACTGTGCTTGTCTGATAGTCAGACAGCATCTGAAACCCACTTAATCCACAAATTTTATAACAAATTTTATTTTGTAACCTGGCAGTTACTTTCCTCAGTGATTTGTCAGACGTACAGAGGTGAAAAAGTGAGTAAGGTTTGAACTTTCTGTCACTTTTAAGGTGAACAACCGACTGCAATACCATGAATGTCTTCCAGGAGAGACCGTATGAACGTGTGCTGTGTTTAATTCATTTGTAAAATTCATCACATGGCTGTCCTTTTTCAAATTGCCTGCATGTCTGGCTGTTCTGAACAGCTATAAACACTTCAGACACATAGTCACTTAAGAGTGAGTCTGTCAGTCCAGATCACACATCTAAATTTTGATACTGAACGTCTGCTGACATTTAGAAGTGGTCTTTACAACACATCTAATCGAGAGCCTGCTACGAACACCCACTGATGGTAAATGGTGCTTTAGAACAGCAGTTCTCAACCTTTTAGAGTTTGAAATGAAGCCGACACAGAAAGTGCCAAAAACTGCAGTTCCTCAAACGTCCACTTGAGGCTGGCTCCAGAAGTGAGTCAGTCTCCATAAGTCCCCGTGTTAAAATGTCCAACTTCACAGCAGAAATAAACATGTTTACAGCCTGGTAAAAAAAACAGTTTTGGTATTTTTATTGTATTCAAATATACTGGACTGCTATGACAACCTAATTTCCCTTCTGGGATTAATAAAGTCATCTATCTATCTGGTCTCTATAGCTAATTTCCCCGTTCATGACAACTGTACTGAGGGTGAATTTTTATACAACTCACCTGTTCTAATTATATTAAGGCTTAAAGTTATGTATAATTAACAGTGTGGACGCTTTGATTGACAGGTAGGTGACATCACAGGTGACTGGTTTCAGTAACTAGGCTTCATTCAGCCCGCCTCAGCTTCGCAGACAATCCAGGCAGCGGAGGCAGGACTGCCAAGATGGAGACGACCAGAGCCACCACACTGAGCTTCACAGCGGCTCTTCAGAAACCTGTGGGGGACGTCACGGAGACTACGTCCAGGTATTATACAGTCTGTGGTAACTAATCATGGATGTATGTGACCTACGCTATGGATGAATGTGACTACGTAGCAGGCTGATATTAAAACAAATATTGTCCAATGTCCTTCGTATATTTCTAATGTACCACCAGTGGTTCAGGTACCATAGTTTGAGAACCAGTGGCCTTTAGTGAAAAAGTGTTTCTGAGCTCTCTGTTGAAGAAATGAACTTGCAGAATAAGCAGCATAGATGATATGTGTTTCCACAGAGCAGTGTCATAACCCTGCAGTTGAAAGATGGCAAACTAAAATCATCAAGGAAAGAAAGTGGAAAAGAAAAAATATAAAGTAAATGAATAAAGGTTTGGCATGAGGGAGGGGATGAGACCTTCATGTGTTACAACTTCCAGATTCAGTTTAAAGACGAAGAAATGGAACATTGGTTCAGTGTGATTTTCCAGCCGAGGAGAAGTCAAATTATGTTTTTATGATGAAAAGCGTATTTTCGGGTGTTTTGTGTGAATACAGTCTTTGAGTTTTCTGAGGGAGAAGCTAATGATTTAAACTTGACATGTTGGAGCTTAATAACGGCAGGATAATAATATTTCAGCTCGCTCTTTCATAATAGCGCCGGCAAACGAGAAAGAGAGAGAGAGCGGGCCATTCATGCGGCATGATGGGTAGTTTGACACGGGCTGCTTTTCTGCTCAGCACGATGTTTTCCATTTAGAGACGACTGGCGCGCGCACACACACACACACACACACACACACACACACACACACACACACACATTTAAAGCATCCACACAAATCCACACATGCACTCCCATGTGTATGTTCCTCATAGGGAAGGCTAACAAATGCTAACATATGCTAACACACACACACACACACACACACGCTCTGCAGGCCTGTCATTCTGTGCCTCGAACGGTTTGATGAGGAGCATTTAAAGCTCGCTCTCTTGACACACACCCCTCATCTGCGATGACAGCTAGCAAGCTATTATTAACACACACACACACACACACATACAGGTATGCACATCAAAGTGACAGCTCGGCTATTAACCTCCGGCCCTGACTGAACCCTCATATACATCACAGCAGGGCATACATGCATGTCTATCCGTGTGTGACTGACAGCGGATGGCAGCAGCTCTGCAGCCACAGTGTAAAAACAAAGTGAAAAGCGGTCGACAAAAAGAGCAGCGCTGCCGTCGATGTCATCGGTAAACACTTGGGGGAAATATATGAAAACAGAGACAAAATAAACACACAGCTAGTTAAATATTCAAATTCAAACTCGGTTCAGACTGTTGCGATGCCTCGAGATTGGACTTTTGAGGTCATCATTTCAACACCAGAGGTCAGGTACACGTCGTGATCGCCGTGGCAGGTGGTTTAAGACGTGAGGACTCTGTTGCTAGGCGACAACAAAGAGGGAGCTGTGGATGCGTGCGGGTATTATGGTTAAAGAAAAACAACAATTATTACAAAATGGGTTTTATTTTTGTAGCTCTGGTGATTTCTATCTGTAATAATACCATTTTAACTCAGTGGGTTAATGTGCCTAAAGTGAACACACCTGAAAGGTCAGGATTAGAACAAAGAAAAGAAAGAGAGACGACTCCTCATTAATACAGTAGAGTTATAATATTATTACTCAGTTCTGCCGAGAAGTTTTCGTCTGTGTTACTTCGGTACTTTTTATTTGTTTGTTACAATTTTTGGGGGGTTGTGCAAATCTGAGCTCATGTTGCGTGTGTTTTGTTGCTCTAACTGGTTGTAGGTATAGACTGTATAAAACCTGGACGTAGTCTCTGTGACGTCCCCCACAAGTTTCTGATGAGCCGTTGTGAAGCTCAGTGTGGTGGCTCTGGTCGTCTCCATCATATGTTAGCTACCGGCTAATCCAAAAAGGAGCAAAAGAGGTGGAGCGTGGGTGGAGCTGAGGCGGGCCAAATGAAGCCTCATTACTGAAACTAGACACCTGTGACGACACTCACCTGTCAATCAAAGCGTCCGCACTGTTAATTCTGCATAACATTAAGCCTTAATATAATTTGAACAGGTGAGTTGTATATAAATTCACCCTCAGTACAGTTGTCATGAACGGGGAAATTAGCTATAGAGACCAAAACTGTTTTTTGTACCAGGCTGTAAACATGTTTATTTCTGCTGTGAAGTTGGACATTTTAACATGGGGACTTATGGAGACTGACTCACTTCTGGAGCCAGCCTCAAGTGGACATTTGAGGAACTGCAGTTTTTGGCACTTCATATTCACTTCACAGCCACGGAGGTTGCTGCTTGGTTGTAGGTCATTTTGGACTGCGCCTGTTGATAACAGCCCTTGGAAAGATCAACTAAGAGGTTCCGGACTAATTTGCAAATGCCATGATGTAATTTATCCTTCATTGTCTTTCCACAGCATTTAGCAGCAGTTAGCTACCTTAGCAACAAGTCCATCAGAACACTCCTCTGTACTGTATTCACTGTTGTCAGAATGGCTTCCATCTGTCTCGGAGGCTGTGTTCGGTCCTGGTTGCTGCCAATGGCAGCTGCAGCGGCAGTTAGCGGTTAGCAACAGGTGAAGCTATCGGTTCATCAGGAACTCTGGGTTGGATTGGTTATTGCTTGAAATGAGTTGGTCTAAGCGTACGTAAACACATGTGATATTGTTAAATAGATGCACCTTATGACTGGCAAAAGTCATTTTTCATCTCTCCTCTGTATTTTTGCAAGAAACGATGGAAAGACAAAGACTTAACAACCTGAATATCTCAAACAGAAATATGGTGTTTGTTTTAAGTTAATGTGGTCATGATGCCTCTTTAATTAGACTACAAACACAGAATACAATCGTTTGAAAGTGATTGTTTCATTGTTTTATGTCTGTTGCATACATGAGTTTTAGGTCAAAGCCATTTGAATCGAAGCTTCTTATTTTCTGACTGAGAGCACCTTGGATTTGCTTTTCTCTTTTGTTCTGTGGTGTTTCAAGACAAACACATTGACACGTGTTTAAAAACTCTTTCTGCTTTGACAGCCTGCCAGACATTCACACACAACCCAAATATAAACTGAATTTCTTCTTTTCTTCCTTCCCTCTGAAGAGTCTGTACACTGAAACTTAATTGCTTTATTTCTTCTTTTTTTGTAGTCATTAGATGTTAATTTTCATTTTCCATCACTTTATTGTTATGTGTGGAGGCTGAACACGTACGACGAGCCACTAATTACAGCAGGGAACTGATTAGAGCTGAGTGGCCACCAGATTAACAGCTAATCGAGCACTAATATCTGAGAAGGAGACAGCTCCATGTTTGATTAATGAGACAGCTAGCTTAATGTTGTTATTTCTACACACACAAGTACAATGACAAAGACAAGACGTACACAGAAAGTTGACACAAACACAAAGCGCTGATTGTTATTGTACACAGAAATGTGCTATTTGTGTGTTTGTGTGTCTGTTACCTTGTTTTCTGGGGTGAAAAGTGTTCATTTTCAAGTACTCGTGTTACTCTATGAATAAACTAAATAAATAAAATAAAATTCACTAAAAACACAAGCTAACGTTAGCCTTGAAATGAGGTCTCCTAATGTCAACCCATTACAAAACAGTCCAACACCAAGTACAAAGTCAAAGCTAACAGCTTGAGCATGCAACATATATATATCTTACATATATACTTTTTATATATTGACATATTATATTGTGGCTTTTAGTTGGGTAACATTAGCTTGCTTGCTAACTGGTATTACTAATCCAAAAAGCAAGCTTGATGGGGTATTTTGACATATATACAGACAACCCAACATGTTAGCTCACGAACAGACATCTTTTAAATAACTTTACCCTGCTGATTGCAGTGTAACATTACTTTAAACATGTTTATTACCTCTGTAATTACAGAAGTACAGTGTATAACAGCTAGCTAAACCATATGTTATAACCAATTTGTTTATCAAGTCAGATGTGTACAATATGATGGGTACAATACAAAATATAATAAACAAATAAACTGATTTATATATGCTATACTTTGTGTTAAGATTAACAACGTGTGTTCAAATAAGGAGGGGCATTCTCAAGATAGCAATGTATGAATTAGGCTATTAAAATTAGCTTTACCTACCGGCTGCAACATTAACGTGATAACCGCATTAATTCATCAGTAACTATAATCCAATAATACAGACTATATTTTTCTGAAATGGGCCATTCTGCATAATCAGTGATTTTACTTTTTTTAATCTATATTTTGATGATACATTTTTGTACTTTTGTTTCTAACAGAGTAGGTATTTTTTACATTGTTACTACTTTTACTCAAGTAGTCGAGTAGTTCTTCCTCCACTGCTCAAAGGTCAGCACAGATAGCCTGCTGTTGATCAGCGGCTCCATTTTGCATGAACAAAAAGAACAGCGACTGTCTATCTTTCTGATGTGACAACATGAATAAATCAGCGTGACAGTGCAGTGTTTTATGAACGCCCCCGAACTTAAGTATAAGGCCCTCCTGCGCGCACACACTGTGGGCAGATCATTACAGATCGAATATTAAATTTTTCCCACGTTTAAATATTGAATACATTTTGACTCCTCTAACACCTACTCATTTTATCCTCTTTGTGTCTGTGCCATGAGAGAAAATACTGAAACTGACCTGGATAATAGCCGTGGTGGAGGAAATATTCAGATCCTTTACTTACGTAAAAGTGGCCTATAAGCTGTAAAGATAAGTCCTGCATTGCCAACTTGTGAACAGGTTGCAACATAACTTGAAAAAAGAAACCTTCCATGACTTTCTCGGGTTTCTTTACATGGACTGACTTCAGAACTCAAGACAAATTTTCCGTGAAAGGATGTAACGTTTACAACAGTGTGCAACGCTAGCAAACCTTAGCTTAGAAATGAGAGTCCACTATTGTCAACAAACAACCGGCACCTTACAATGAGAGGATGAAGCCATTTTATTTTATTATCAGACTCCTGGGTTGATCTGGCTGGTAAATTGGTTGGCTTGCAGGTTACTTTGTCAGCTGGTGTTGTGAGGCAGCCGGATACATGTAGCATGGCTGGAGTGCCCACTTACATTGTCGCTAGCAAAATACTATCTGAGTGGCTATGTTATTTATAACTTGCCAAATGACTTCCCTAGCTAGCATGATCAATGATACTAACTAGCAAGTGATTAATGTTGTAAGCAAAGGTGTAACTAGAAATTAATTTCTACTAGCAAAGACTGATGCAAAGGCCTAACTAGCTAACTGTAACCGAAGCTAAGTTGACATTGGCCGGCTTGGTGTGGCGTGAGTCTGGTATTGGCTGTTTCATGTGTTAACTGATGGGGTGATTTGCAAACAACAAACTAGTTAGCATCAAGGAGCCAGTGGTTCAAATAAAACACAGGAACACCACAGATTGTAACATTATTCTTAATTGTCATTTATTTTCCAGCGTTTAGTGTTCATTTCAATATTCAGTCTTGTGTGTCTCTCCTTGCACTCACACTGTTGTTTCTTACCGTGAGTATTTTTGTTCCTACTGCAAAGAAAAAAAAATAAAGGAAGAGCATCAAATCTTCACATTTGTGACACTTGAGCCGTCAAATGTTTTTACATAAAAAATAAATATGAAAATAGTTGGTTATTAATTTTCTGCCAACCAACTAATTGATTAATTTACTAAAAGTTTTAGCTGCGTCTAAACTGTTAGTTTAATTTATAACAAAACATCAGAAACTGGAGATGTACTGAAGTGCAAGTAGAAAGTGGCATGAGAAGGACAGTACAGGTAGCTTGAATTCGTATTTATAGTAGAGTATTGAGTAAATGTGCTTAGTTACATTCCACCACAGGATAACAGTGAATGATTACATGTAAGTTGTGATCACATGAAAACATTTGACTCAAGTGCTGCTCCTGTGACAGATATTACCTGTATCCTGCCTCCGGAGCCAGCAGAGCTACTTAACCACTTAACAACAGATTAGTGAAATCATCAGGTAACCGAGGAGGCAAAGTGATATTTGGATTTACACAAAGAGCTTCAGTGTGAGCAGTGAGGCCTCCATAATCCTGCTTCTGCTGATCCCATGTCTGCTGCTAAAAACTGGATGAAATCAACACTGTGATTCTTTCTGTGGAGGAGGAAGGTAGAAAAATGATGAAAGCAATGTTATCAGTGATCAATTTCAAAATAAAAGTATGAGGCGTGGAGCAGGGTTGCATTTATCTCCATGTTGCAACAAACTGTTGACTTTAAAATCAACGTCATGAGTTTCACAATGAAAACCTGCAGAGTTCAGGTGAGGTTGTAGAAACAGAAACTGTTAATAAATATGCCTCATATTTTACTCCCTTTAAAGGGTCAGTTCACCCAAATGAAGCAAAAACATATTTTCCCTCTCATCCCTGGTGTTGGATCCATCCCTGGATTGATCAAACAAATACAGAAGGTCGCTGTTTGCATCCTATGTGAAACCAAAAGTCAACTGTGACTTGTTTAAAGTTATGTATTTATGTATGTTACGTATTTAACTTACGTAACGTGATGTTTTTCTACACCTAACCAAAGTGTGATTGTTTCATAAAGTTAACCATACCCAAAACTTGACATCAGTAACAGCATCATCTCATTCTTACTAGAAGTCACAACAAGATTGAGCCAGCAAGTCAGTTTGTGTTTATATGTGTGGTATTTATTCAGTTTAGTGTTTATATGTGTGGTATTTACTCAGTTTAGTGTTTATATGTGTGGTATTTACTCAGTTTAGTGTTTATATGTGTGGTATTTACTCAGTTTAGTGTTTATATGTGTGGTATTTACTCAGTTTAGTGTTTATATATGTGGTATTTACTCAGTTTAGTGTTTATATGTGTGGTATTTATTCAGTTTGTCTTTATATGTGTGGTATTTATTCAGTTTGTCTTTATATGTGTTATTCAGATCTCTAGAAAACTTTATCATTACTTGGCTAGGACTAGACATCATCTCTGTTGCAGGTTGTTACTAAGGCTCACTGACATGACTGATTGTTTTCCAGGTATTATGATCAGATCCCGTGAATTGCCTCAAAATATGAAAACATTTTGATTACATTATAATTTAGTTGGAAACTGTTGTATAATCACAATATTACACTCAAGGGTGTGCTTTACTTTGTTACCACTGTACTTTAAATAAAGTTTTCTGTGTTTAAACAGAACTCATAAACAACATGAGTGTGTGTTGATGGACACTCAGAGGTTTGTGTGTGTTGGTCAGAGTACAGTCAGATGATCAAGTGTGCGTCACATTTTCATCTGTTTTGACGGACAGAAAGTTCAAAGCAGTTGAACCTTTCGTTGCATCACCATCTGTTTATCCAATCAGACCCGTTCTTAAAGGGACAGTACACCTAATGAGTAAAACTCTTCTTCCTTGGAGCAATTTTCTGCTCCTCCCGTCGTGTTCATGCTCAAAAAAATGACTGAAGCATCATGAAAATAGAAAACAGGGAGTTCAGGATGACAGAGGACATTAAAAATATTTCTGCCTCCTCTTCGTCTCTCTCCTCCTCTTCTTCCTCGACTATCAATAAAGGTGTTGATAGGAGCAGACTGATGAAAAGACGGAGACTCAAACACATGAATACAATCTGTCACTCTCCTATATATACCCGACTCTCTCTTGCTTCCTACATCCTTTCCTCCGTTTCCTTCCTTCCCAACGCCTTTCACTTCATTTCCCCTCGCCTGTTTTCATTCTTCATGTCATACTTCAAATACCTTCACTCCACAAACTCCATCACCGTAATCCTCCTCCACTTTATTCCTCACTTATCTGCTCTGTGATGAAAAAGTAGTTGAAGTGTCAGATGATAGGTAAGCACTGGAAACAGTTGATCTGTCAGTTGAAATAAAGGAGACTAAAGCAACTGAATTGTCAGTTAAGTAATAACAGAATGTGGTTGATAGTTGATGAGTTTAAGTGTGCCAGATAAAAGCAGTTGAAATGTCGGTAGATGTCTGAGGCGTAAAAAAACAAAAAAACAGTTGATTGGTCAGTTGATGAGTGAGCACTGAAAGCAGCTGAAATGTCAGTAGATGCATAAGCCACAAATAAGCAGTTGAACTGAATAAGAACAGTATGTACTGAAAGTAGTTGAAGTGTGCAATGTTAAAATGGCTGAAATGTCATTAGATGTCTTAGATGTAAAAAAGCAGTTGAAGTTGCACTTGAAGTGTAAGAGATAAAAGCAGCTACAGTGTCAGTAGATGAAAAACGACGACAGGTGATGAGCTGGCACTGAAAGCAGTTCAAGTGTACGAGATGATAATGCTAAAATGTCAGTAGATGTAAGTAATGAAGCATTTGAACTATAAGCACTGAAAGCAGTTAAAGTGTACAAGATATGAGTGGTTGAACTGTCAGTTGAAGTGCGCTAGTTGAAAGCATTGAAAGCATGTGAATTTTCTGTAAGAAAGTAAGAGATGAAAGCAGTTGAACTGTCAGCTGAACTACTAAGCACTAAAATTAGTTGTGCTCGATTAAAGCAACTGAAATGTCAGTAGATGTCTTGAGAGGCAGCAGACACACACAGAAATATATTATTGATGTAAACGTAATTATGAAAGGAGCTTCCTGTGGAAGTAAAAGGAGACGAAGCGAAATGAAAAGACGCTTAAAAGACGTTCAAAAAAACAAAACCATCGCAACCAGTGGAGAGGAGTAATTCTGCACACCACATGTCTGGAGGAGAATGCATCACATTTACAATCTGCCCCACAGTGACCTCAAGTGATTTTCTTGTAATATCATGATAATTGAATCCATCTTTGATTATTCTAAATGGGATAATCCTTAATTAATCAGTTTCAGTCTGCATGTGTCTTTAGTAGTTGAACTAATATCAAGTCTTGATGAGTATTTTGAAGTTTATTTCAGATTTCTGTATATTTTGCACGTTTCATCTCTGTTTGTTTTTTAGTGTTTTGTCAGCTGAAGGTCATGTAGTTTGATTTTATGACTTCCTCTCTCCCCCCCCCCCCATCTCCACCTGAGTTTGACTGTCAATCAAACATGGACGGGGGGTGAGGAAGAGGAGGAGGAGACAGATGGAGGTGAAGGAGGAGGCCTCGGTGCTGCTGGCACTCAGTCTGTGTGCATCTATATGTGTCTATATATACTGTAGTGAATATATGATGAGACTAAACATGGAGGACGACTGCAGATGGAGCTGACGGGGTCACGTCTGCCTGATCTGTCTGTCTATCTGTCTGTCTGTGTTTGCAGCTCTGAACACTGTAGAAGATTTACATTTTGTTTTTTAGCACTTGTAGAAACAGAAACTCTTTTAATTTTTCAACGAATGGTTATTTTCCTATTTTAATTTGAGGTACCAGGGCAGTGTTAGTGTTTGTACCACAGGCATTTTGGACCGCCGGGAAGAAGAGGAGGTTTTCAAGCCCAGGGGGCGGGGAAATGCTGACAGGGAGTGGAGCCGGTGTTGTGCCAGAACTGGAGCCGGGCAAGCGGGCAATGTAACCGGGCTCAGCAGCCTCTATGGACATAATGACAGAGGAGAAGAGAGCGAAGAAATCACTAAAAATAAAGCTTTACGTTTGCTATAGCAGGTTTATGACAGGTTATGGTGTTTTGCTTAATGTGAACTTGTCATAACAAAGACATCTCAAACAAACTTTGCATTGAATATGACTTAATGTAAGGACACTTAATGACATAAACATTCATAAAGACTCCTTTATGTTCCTGACAGGTCATGTCAGTCTTGCACACCCCTTCGCCGACATTAGCTGCAACTTCAGAACAGTCACTCAAATAATATTAATGTATGCTTTACAAAGCATTTATTATCTATTTTCAGTTTTATAAACATTAGTTGCAACTTTACAATAACCATCAAAATATGTGTATAGATGGTTTACACACCAATTATTAACCAATAACACACTGTTACAGGTACATCTCTATAATGTCTTAAAGGTGAACTAAGAAGGTGAGATAAGACAGAGTCAGAAAAAAAACATTAATATCTGATGTATGTCACCATTTCACAACATCAGACATCCATTTCATAACACACACACACACATCTCATATCTCTTATCTCTCCTCCTCCCTGTTTTTCTTCATCACCTCCTCCGCCTTCGTCGTCTTCTTCTGAAAGAGACAAAAACTTCAGCGTGATGAAGCATAACAGAGAAAAAAGAAATGAGGTGAGTGAAGCCTTTGTTTTTAGTTTATTAAATATTAAGAAACAACTGATCATTTAAGTCATTCAGTCTCCGTCCACCGTGAGGATTTGTTGCTCCTCTCTGTTTGATATTTCTGAAACAGTCAGTCAAAGTTTTGATGGTATGTGGATGTGTATCCACGCAATCTCATATAAAACCGGCATCTCCTGACACTGCACACTGTGGCCTGCGACTCTCCCGGACAGACACACACACTGGAGATGTAGCCTCTCTGGGTTGCAATCTTAACAAACACATAAACTTTTACAAATGGCTGTGAATGTGCTTTGAGAGACCGTCAAAGCTCTAAAGGACTGTGTGTGTGAACAGTGTGGACTGAGAGTATGACAGCTTAGCTACTCATTGCTGTTAGCTCTGCCTCTCTGGGCTGCTAGCGCTCAGCTAAAGTTACAACACATTTTACATCTACACAGAAACTTTCACAAACAGCTGTGTATTTGCTTCAAGTTACTGTCAAAGCTCCAGCGGACTCTGTGTGTAAACAGCGTGGACATGGAGATGTTCATAGCTGTTAGCTCTGTTAGCTCATTTAGCTCAGACTACCAGCCGCTGTATTCCTGCTACACTGAGCGATGGTCAGTTTGTCACTCTGACTGGCGTTACCTCCCATGTCACAAACTACGTAGCCATGAGGCCACACTTCCTATAGTGACAAGCATCAACCTCCGTGGCTGTGGAGTGAAGCCAACACAGGAATTATTAAAAAAAAACTGCAGTTCCTCAAACATCCACTTGAGGCTGGTTCCAGAAGTGAGTCAGTCTCCATAAGTCCCCATGTTAAAATGTCCAACTTCACAGCAGAAATAAACATGTTTACAGCCTGGTACAAAAAACAGTTTTGGTCTCTATAGCTAATTTCCCCGTTCATGACAACTGTACTGAGGGTGAATTTATATACAACTCACCTGTTCAAATGATATTAAGGCTTAAAGTTATGCAGAATTAACAGCGTGGATGCTTTGATTGACAGGTGGTTCGTCACTACAGGTGACTTATTTGAGTGCCCTCGCTTCATTCAGCCCGCCTCAGCTCTACTGATGATCCACGTCTTTGCTGATTTTTAGATTAGCCAGCAGGCGGAAGAAACAGTACATCCGACATGAAGGCAACCAGAGCCACCACCTGTGGGTGACATCACGGAGACTATGTCCTGGTTTACAGTCTATGACTCAGACAGTTTTGGATGCCACATGTTTACTCAAACTTGTGAAGTATTTTCACAGTGTGGGATTCATGCTTTTACTTCCTCCACCTCTGGTAGCAGTGCCCAGCAAGCCAAATGATGTCCAGTTAACGCCGTGTTGACGTCATTCGGTGACGTTCTGGACTAGGCTAAATCACGGCCAAATAGGCGATGTTTTAAAGATCATTTCCAGGACGTCCTCACCAAGACGTCACCTCAACGGCTTTTTAATGACCCTAACCGACCACATAACAAATCAGTATTAATATACATAGATAGATAGTCTGGCCATGGATAAAATATTTAGCTGGCTTTCCACAAATCAGCCTTTTCCCCCCTCACTTGCGTGTGTAAAAATATATTTTACATTGAACTAAAAAACAATTTTAAAACTATTTATAACTTTCACCTTAACATTATTATAAAACTATACAACTTTATTATTTAACTGTAAAACTTTTATTTACTTATTAATTATTTGTGTCTGGTGTGATGGGGAGGGTTGCGAGATGAGATTCAAGGGGCATCATATGCCACAATGTTTGCCGGGTTTCTTTTATTACACCCCCCTCCACCAGACCTTCCCGGTGCATGTTTTAAATAATCTGCGACAATAGCATTTATGTTATTGTCGGTTGTGGACTTGTCCCAGCGTTTGATAGCATCTGTAATACACATAATCAATAACACTGTCAGACTTTGAAAACTTTAATTCTAGGACAGTAAAAAACATTAATAACAATGTTGTAATTACCTAAGACAGCTGCATGTACAGCTGTTGGCTGAAAGGCCATCTTTACCCCTGTCCCCGTCATGTTTATTCCAGCCATTAGGATGTTGGTGAACAATCTGAAATAGAAGAAAGACAAACAATATTAAACACAGAACAAGAGGCAATAACTGGGAAAATGATGGTGAAGCTGAGTTTTCATGTAGCATTGTTTTTATTCAGTTTGCATATTGAACATCGGAATTTCATGTATTATCAAGGGTTTAAAGTTTTCTGCTACTGTCTGAGAATTCCTGTGCAGTCATTTTAGATTGGAAAACATGTCATTGTCTGCAATAGTGGTTTTCAAATTGGGGGCCACCAGAGGAGCATCAGCAAATTGTAGGAAAAATGAGTTGAAATGCTGAAATTAATAAATACTTAACAAGATACTTTTTTGAATCAACTTATTATCCTATGTATAATATTTACAAGTAAAATAGAATTAATAGTAATACAAAACATATAAAAATTGAATTTGCTCTGCCCATCCCCAACTGATTTTCTTGCCATTTTATTTTAAGTTATATTGTGTGTATTTTTAATTTTGTGTGTGTAACCGGGTTCAAACAACAACAAAATCCTCCCGTCAACCGTCATCAACCTGAGCTCCTACACAAATTAATACAGAAATATATTAGCGTACTACACAGTAAGTTTTTAAGCTAGCAAAGTGAACTTTTTAATGTAGTTTAACAACGGCTAAAACCCGGACATTTCTGTGACCACAGTGTCGCTCACCTCTCCCAAGAAGTAACAGCAAAAGGGGAGAGGCAAAAGCATGAGGCACATTTATAGGGGGGACCCACGAATGTGAACGTCGGGGTACAGAAACTGAGTCTCAAACGTTCCACATATTAACCCAGGAGGCCGGACATGTCAGGTAATTAAACTATTAAAACAGATTTTGCATAATTATAATACTACATATTACTGTTACACATATAACTGCTGTATAATTGACTCTGTTACATGTGGACCCCAAGAAGAGTAGCTGTTGCCTATGGTAACATGTGTTGCCTATGGTAACAGCTACTGGGGATCCGAATAAACTAAACTAAGCTTGTTAGGAAGTTAACTGGTCATAATACCTTCTCTAATATTTATTAGAGCTGTGAACAACACATTTCTTATCCAAACAATTTTTTGATGGTTGTCGCCAAAACATTTTTTTTACAAGATTAAATTTGAATCATGATAACGTTACAGTTTACCTTCGCCCAATACTCATTTACATTACACCGTTATCATCATTTTTATTTCTTCCTCCCTATGTTAAACTGAGTGCGCTGAAATGCTGCTAGCAGCTAGCAGCAGGCCTTTGCGGCCTAGTCGACGAGCAAGTTTTCGTAATTCGCCTAGCAAATAACATTATAGTTAACGTTATTATAGCGTACGCTTTCTTAGCAGCTATTTAGCTTAATTCAACATAAACATAGTAGAATTTAGGAACTTTAATTATTATTTCTCAGCCTCCCTGTGTTGGACTGAGTGCAATGAAATGCTGGTAGCAGCTAGCAGCAGGCCTCTGTGGCCTAGTTGACGAGATACTTTCAACATTATTTTACTTAAATCAAACTCCGAAATAATGAAAATAGTGTAAGGTTACTTACTTAACAGCTCTGTTAGTAACGTTTGCTCGCTGAGTACCGCTGAGTTGCTGAGTCCTCCTCGTCTCTGTGGCGTAACGCGTAAGTGAACGTGCCATGGAACGTGCTGCAGCGTGAAGCATCACGTGCTGGGTCGTCGGTCAGATCACGCCCATTTTCTTCACCAATTGCAAAGAAGACTCAAACCTCGGTCGCAATCTAAAAAGTTTTTGTACACCTTCACTAAATCACATGAATAAATAAATACTAGTGCTGTCAAAAATATCGCGTTATTAACGCGTTAACGCAAAACAATTTTAACGGCGTTAATTTTTTTATCGCGAGATTAACGCTCTTTGTGACCTAGTGAACTTGTAGTTTTTTCATAAGCTGTGGCCACTGCTAGTAACGTTAGAAAAACTACAGGATCCAGCTGTAAACCGGAAGCAAAACAATAAGCGCACCCCACGCTACCGTATTGTGTGGATGTCGAGCACGAGATGCTGAAATGGACGCTGCTAACAAAATTATGAATGGAAAAGTTCGTTAGATAAAAGTTATCTGTGTGTATTGTCGGTGTGAACTGAGTTATCATCGTAGCACATTTTTTTGTCATCTGTTTATTGATAGTGTTGCTTTGTTTGAGATTTTGCTTCAGACGTGAATGGCTGTAACACTACATGTTGTTGTTGTGGTTTGCAATAAAAAAAACATTTGCACAAAGCAAGCCTATCCACTTTTCCATGTTGATAAGAGTATTAAAATGATAATTCAAGGGACATTTAGAATAGATAAAAATGTGCGATTAATTTGCGATTAATCGCGAGTTAACTATGACATTCATGAGATTAATCGCGATTAAATATTTTAATCGATTGACAGCACTAATAAATACATTAATTATTACATATATATATATATAATAGAGATAGGGTGATGTGACTGGTCATGATATGACTCAATCACGACCCCATTGGGCTCTCTCGGACTTGTACTGGTCCGTCCGTACGCAAGTAATTGGTTGTGATAGGGTCATATTCTGGGCCTGATCGGACTAGCTGTGATTTGACGTGATCATGACCCAATCGGGCTCTCTCAGACACGTCCGGGTCCGTCCGTGTTTGCTGGGTGGGCAGCCCCACCTTATCCACCAAGGACTGGCTGCAGGTCTAAGCTGCCTTGCTTAACAGCAGCAGGTTTCTCTGAACCGACAGCAGAGCTCACAAACTCAGCAGAATCACACAAACCGTGTGTTTTGACTTTCTTTGTGGCGTTCAAATATAATGTGTTGATATGATGGTGTGCAGCTGTACAATGTTTCTGCATGTGTGTGTTACCAGCTGTTCCTGTATGTGTATGTTACCTTCTGAGTGTGTGTTTATTCTGCAGGCCGGATTTCAACACACACACACACACACACACACACACACACACACACACACACATGCACACACACTCCTGCAGGTCATGTGGATGTTCATCCAAATCTTCCTTCAGCTCAAATCGCAGAGAAAATAAACTCTGAGAGCGTTTATTATTCCTGACCTGCCAGCTGGGAGTGTGTGTGTGTGTGTGTGTGTGTGTGTGTGTGTTGAAATCTCTCCAGGTTTAAGATGTTGAACTTGGCCGACCTCCACAAATCAATTTGTCTCCTTCATTCTTCTTCTTTTCCTTCCTCCTCTCCAACCTTCTGCTCTTTATTCATCATCTCGTTCGACTACATACCTCCCTCCTCCTCCTCCTCTTCCCGTTCCTCTCCATCACTTTTTCTCCATCATTTCTGTCCATCTTCCTGCTCTTTACGCTCATGTTTTAACCTGTCTGTTATTTCCCTCTTCAGTCATGCAATAATGTTTACATAGATGTCACTTTGCTGAACCAACATTACAGAGTGCTGTGTATAAACAGAGAAGAAGAAAGCTGAATACTAGAATTAAAGCAAACAAACAGAGTATCAGAAAAACAAGTCAAAACATTAAAGAGGTTTTGAATCAGACCTAAAGCTCCCTGTGGAGTTTCTGTTTACATTCAGTGTTTCTCAAAGCTGTTTTCTTATCCTTTAAATCATCATTTACATCCATGTTTGCCAGCTTCTTCTCCACTGCTGTCCATCAGAGAGAGTGTGAAAGTTTTATCACATCATGCCAAAATGCTTTTACAGTCTGTCACAAACTAAAGTAACTTGATCTGTTTTACAAAGCTCACTTTAAAATGTAACTATGTTGTTCATCAATGCATAGCCGTAGCAACAACACAAGACATAGCAGCCAGCTAATATTACTTACTAGTCCAACAGCAGTCAGCCCAGCTCGTCTGTCTTTCAGCCTTGTATTTCACCAAGCTCTCACCAACCACTAAAAGTCAGTCCCACATTTACTCTTGTCCGGCGGCTTCTTGCTCGCTCACTCTCTCCTTTTCTCTTCTTAGCTTCCTCCATCAACGTCCTCTTCAGTCTCTTCTCCTCTGCCATTATGTCCATAGAGGCAGCTGAGCCTGGTTACATTGCCTGCTTGCCCAGCTCCAGTTCTGGCATGACACTGGCTCTGCTCCTTGGCAGCATTCCCCAACGCTCTGGGCTAACAAACTGAGCTAACATTAGCTAACAGCAGCTACAGTTGGCAGCAGTTTACTTCACTGTCCATCAGGAAACTCTGTAAATCACAGAGAGTTGAGGCGGAGCAGCCGGAGGACATCAGAGGGAAAAGCAGAAAACATTTTCTCCATAAAATATGATCCAGTTTCACCAAAATCAGTCAAATAGTTGGTGGTGTGTGACTTAGTGCCGTAAAGCGTTACGTACTTCTCCCGACCCGGAGCCCAAAGTTACATAGTGTGAGAACAGACGTACGAATGACAGAGACACCATTCACCTGATTACAAGTCAGTGTAGCATCAACAGGATTTAACAGACGTTAGTTTATCAGAGAAAAGTTACATGATGTTGATTTAACGCAGCAGGAATATTAATCCAAAACCATCAGTATTTTCACAGTACTGTCGAAGAAACCATCGAGTCCAGTTTAGATGTTTGCTGTGGTGGTGTGTGTGTATTAAAAAGCATGCCGGCACACTGGTGAACTGACAGTCACAGAACGTATCTGAGCCAGTGAGTTGACCTAGAGCAAATGAAATGGAGCACTTTTATACAGAAAGACAACCGTGATCAAAGAATATGTAAAAGGGTAGGGTACAAAAGGTAAAGGAAGGTACTGTGGGGTAGGTAAGAAAGGGCAGGGGGCGGGGGGCATTTGCATTGAGACCTGAAGTTCAAGTCAAGCAAACAAAAGGACAGGAGACAGGAAGGGCACATCTTTAGTATGTCACAAGACCAAGGCCTAAACACCAGGGGACTAGTAGATGTTTGTCTGCACTGTCCCCAATGTGTATTGCATTGATCAAGGAACCAACCCAGTAGGGGCTAAAGGCTTCCCCTAGACATTACTTGATCCAGTAAGTCTATGTTAAATGTGTATTTTCTTCATCAGTACTTTTACTGAAGTAATCTGATTACTTCTGTTCAGTGTATTGACCTCTCATTAAAACTGTTGTAAACACACACACCTGCTTTCCAAAACTCCGTAACGTCCTGCTGGATCTTCTTCTGTCCTGGAGTGTGTACCAGTGAGCATCAGCTGACACACACACACACACTGCACTTAGCTACACATGTTAGTGTGAATGCAAACACAAGTACACACACACACACACACACACACACACACAGTGATCCCAGCTTGTCCTGTATGAGAAGTGAGAACTTTGGCGTCGTTTCACCCGTAGTTGTAGTTAATGATGTGTGTGTCTGTGTGTGTGTGTGTGTGTGACTGACTATGTATGCTCTTATCACCTCTGCCTCTTACACACTACACCTCAGGGCCAACATACACACACATACACACACAAACACACGCACACACTGTGAAAGCACAGATGGCCTCACATTCATGTCTCCTGCCAAACAGATGGACCTGGCTGGATTCATTCAACGATGGACACACACACATACACACACACACACACACACACACAAACAAACACACACAGTTACAAACATGTACACATGACACACACACACACACACACACACACACACACACACACACACACATAGAAACCGCCTTATTAACCACAGTGTGTTGAAGATTTCAAGCACATTCACACTTACAAATACACACAGCTACACACACACACACAGTGGCTGTTGTCCAATGCTTGGTGCCCCCAGTCTGTCCTAACACACACACACACACACACACTGAGGCGGTGGCGGCTGTCCAATCACAGTGCCCTCAGTGTGTTTCTGTGAGTCGGAGATGTGAAGTCTAATTAACAGAACAGCATCAATATTGATGAGGGCCATTTTATTCCATCTATTCCCAGTCCTGCTATTAAATTCACTTAAGTTTCACTTCCTGTTCATAAACACCACGCAGCAAATCAACAGGGTCAGAGGTCAAGGCGGCGGCGGTGGTGGCGGCAACGGCGGCAATGGTGGCTACTGTAAAAGTCTTCTTCTATGGTTTCAAGCAGCTCTGCAGAGGCTGAATAACTGGCTGTAACATTGAGAGCGGTGGGGGCGGGGCTAATATGAGTGGGCGGGGTTTAGAAAGTTTTTTTTTTTATAGAAATGCTCAGTAACTACAGAATAATAGTACACAGTGTGTGGTGAATTTACTGGCTCTGCAGTGCATTTGCTGGGAACTATTCTCAGTGGCGGATTAATACACATTTGGTACTCTAGTGAGTATTTGGTGTGTAAATAAAGTACAGTGTGGAACACCTCACAGTATATAACAGAAATAGAATATAACATTCATACCTCTGTTTTCATTCATGTATAATCACCTGAAAATAAGACTTATCATGTTTTTGTTTCCTTTGAATGAGACCTTTATATGAACAGACGTCGCACATCCCCTGCCATGGAGTCGGCCATGTTTCTACTTGGGTTGACACTATGTGGTCAGTTGGTTGATTAAGCGTGCATTCACACAGGATCAGGGGTTGCAGCAACTCGTAGCAGGGTTGTCCGGTGGTGTGGGGGTGAGGGGGAGCTGAGGTGGGTTGCCATGGGCGTGTCTATACCTGCTGAATGTAACCACTGTGAAACAATCAGGAAATAACTTTTTATTTAGCTGATTAATGACAGCTTTATCGAGGCTGGCGCTCGCTCTCTGTTATTGTTATGTCTCTCTGCCAAAGCGCTCTCTCTCTCTCTCTCTCTCTCTCTAATCATCGGACACAAATCAAATTAAACTTCTTCGTGTCATTATATTTTGCGGCGTAAATTGCGAGTCAGACTCAGATTTAGAAGCTGGTACATGAAATAAACAAAGTCAGAACACACACAGGTAGATTATCAGAGTTTAGTCCGTGAATCCACCTGGATAGTCTCTGCTTCAGAAACATTTCAGGCTGTCTGTGGACGTTTGACCGATCTGAGTGTCTGATTGGCTTGCGGAATGTGACATCGGGCTCTGTTTTCTCAAAAGATGGATCTGGATCAACTTCTCTCCCGCACGCCGGTGCGTTTTTTTGCGGCAACCCTTGCGTTGTGGACTGCCAGTGCGGAAACGCACGACCCCCACTGAAATGAATGAAGAAACCTCCGTTTTTCCCAGAGCGATGTTACATGAGAGGGTGTGCTTTACCGTCATTATTGACACAACATTAATGTCAAAACCACCACCATGTTGGTAGTCCTGCTTCTTCTGCCTCCTGGCTGATCTAAAGCACGCTGTTAATTCTGCATAACTTTAAGCCTTAATATAATTTGAACAGGTGAGTTGTATATAAATTCACCCTCAGTACAGTTGTCATGAACGGGGAAATTAGCTATAGAGACCAAAACTGTTTTTTGTAACAGGCTGTAAACATGTTTATTTCTGCTGTGAAGTTGGACATTTTAACATGGGCACTTATGGAGAATGACTCACTTCTGGAGCCAGCCTCAAGTGGACGTTTGAGGAACTGCAGTTTTTGGCACTTCCGCATTGGCTTCACTTCACAGGTTGCTGCTTGTTCACATGTGGTATTAACACAGCTCAGCCTTCCTCCGTGGATTTTAGAATAGTCCAGGTACAGGACTGTGTCCATAACACATTTAGAAGTCAACTATGATTCCCAAAATGCACTGCTTTAACAAAACATCCAATGAGAAGGCTTCAGAATCTGTTGCCAAACAGAATTTTGGATCAGTTTCAGATTGTAAAAGTTAAAGAGATATTTTTAGAGTTGTGTCTTTGCACACATCAGTGTTACCCTTCATCAAGCATGACATGTAGTAAAACTTTGCAAGGTGAAAACACAAATACATGAGCTGCACTTGGAGGCAGCACACTCTATGTTCTCAGCTGGACAAACTGAAATGAAGCGAAGGAGGAAAAACAGACTTCAGAATATTTAACAACCGCTGATTCAAGCTGAATGCAGACACAAACAGGAGATACTGAAAGAGATGAGTACGGCTGCCGGAGAACGCCTGATCTTTTTAACTCCACCCGTCTAGGCTGAGAGGCAGACTAAAACAAATTACAGATGCTCAAGGACTCTTTGGGCTGTGGAGGTGTTGAGCTGTTGTTGAGTCTTTGGTTTGATACCATCCAGAGGGTTTCCCATAATCCATCAGCACTTTACACACACCTCTAACACACACACACACACGCACACACTCTCCATCCGTCTATCAGTGTTGCTTGTCTCCGGGGACACATCTGAGGTAATAGAGAACGACGAGGAATTAGCAACGTTTGCTTTTTTAACAGATCGACTGCGTCCAGTACCCCACACACACACACACACACATAACACACACGCGCACACACTTCGTTCACAAACTGTATGACCGACTAAAACAACATGGAGAATATAATTAGAACACGTGCAGCCACAAATTCAAACTTCAGGACAAACGCTTGACTCTGAAAGCTACTAAACTGTGTTTGTGATTATGTTTCCACAGCAACATGTGAAAATCACACACACACACACACACGCACACACACTGCTGTAGATGTTTCAGGTTGAGCAAAAAGTGCAATATTTACTTCTGAGATGTGCTGGAGTATAAACTTGTATAAAATAGATATAATCATATACTGAAGCACAGTATTTGAGTAAATGTACTTAGTTACTTTCCACCACTGTTAATCTATATCAGTTGGTTAACAGTGTGTACACAAACATTTAGTTTGAGCAGTTTGATTATTTGTTATTTCAGGTGAATCTATGTATATATTCTGAACAGATTCTGACATTCAGTGTTTCATTTGAGCTAAATGAATCAGTTTTACACTTTAGATATTTTTATGATTTCTCTTTTTTGCTTTTAGACTGCAATTTCTTATATTCAACAAATCTCATGTTCAAACTATTGACAGTGTAAAGTCTGGATGTAGTCTCTGTGACGTCCCCCACAGGTCTCTGAAGAGCCCGGCTAATCTAAAAATCGGCAAGCCCTCTGTAATAGCCCACTTGTCAATCAAAGCGTCCACACTGTTAATTATGCATAACTTTAAGCCTTAATATAATTTGAACAGGTGAGTTGTATAAAAATTCACCCTCAGTACAGTTGTCATGAACGGAGAAATTAGCTATAGAGACCAAAAGTGTTTTTTGTACCAGGCTGTAAACATGTTTATTTCTGCTGTGAAGCTGGACATTTTAGCATGGGGACTTATGGAGACTGACTCACTTCTGGAGCCAGCCTCAAGTGGACGTTTGAGGAACTGCAGTTTTTGGCACTACCTGTGTCAGTTTCACGTCACAGATACGGAAGTTAACCAAATTAACAACACGTTCTTCTGTCTCTCAACACTGTATCACTTCCTGTCTGTCGTTCTCAGTTCATTTGTTCCTACTAAAGACTCTAACTCTTTAAAACCACAAAAATATAGATGGATTTTTAAAAGACAAAACTAGTTTTTAATCAAACAAGCAGGAAGAAATTGTGCGTTTGAAGGGGACTATTTTCAGCAGTGGATTAATCCACATTTGTGTTTTGTGGCAGCAGGACGTTTTAGTGTTTTCTTCAACTTGTGCAGTTTAATCTTTGGTTGGTTCGTGGTGTGAACGTAGGGTCACACAGTCCAATGACATCTTTGTTTTAGCAACGTGGCAACGTGTGTGTGTGTGTGTGTGTGTGTGTGTTGTGGGGGTGTTCAGCTAATTGCGGTGTGTTGATTGACGTGTTGAGACTGGAGGAAAGATGAGAGCAACCTGCAGTATTCACTTTCAGGTTGGATGTAGATGTGTGTCGGCTGATACTGGATCTTTATGGATGAGTGTGTGTTGGAGCGCTCCGTACTCACGAGGTCAGAGTTCATCATAAATCCTGCAGAGGGAGTTTCCTGCTGGGAATCACTCTGAAAAAAGTCCAAGTTTACCTCGAATTAAACATCAGAGTTTAGTCTGCAGAGTCAGCTGTGATTACACACTGAAGATAATTATTTAAATTCACGGCTGATACGAGCGAAGTGACTTCAGATGTGTTTGGACTAAACTGGAAATAGAGCAAAAGAACAAACAGTTTGGAGAATTTAGATTCAGAGGCCAAAATGTTCTTAGAAGGAAAAACAGATGAGTCAAAATCCTTCGACATGAGGACAGTTTTCAGCTTTTAATGGATCAAATAATATATATTTTTAGTTATAATTATTAATGTATTCATCACTTTAATGTGTCAGCTGGTCAAAGTGGACCTAATTTAATGACTTTATACACTACTGAGTACATTGTACTTTTATTTTTTTATCTTATAGACCATGATGCATTGCTGTAGATTAAACTGCCCAACAGTATTTAAAGTAGTTAAAACCTCAACCTCAACCTCAAAAATCTTGGCCTTAAACATCTACACACAGATGGATTACTGAATGGCCACAAAACAACCACAAAGACATTCTAAACAACCACAAAGAAACACTAAACAACCACAAAGAGAGACAAAACAACCACAAAGAGATTCTAAACAATCACAAAGAGATTCTAAACAATCACAAAGAAACACTAAACAACCACAAAGAGAGACAAAACAACCACAAAGAGATTCTAAACAATCACAAAGAGATTCTAAACAATCACAAAGGGAGACAAAACAACCACAAAGAGACACTAAACAACCACAAAGAGATTATAAACAATCACAAAGGGAGACAAAACAACCACAAAGAGACACTAAACAACCACAAAGAGACACTAAACAACCACAAAGAGAGACAAAACAACCACAAAGAGACACTAAACAACCCCAAAGAGAGACAAAACAACCACAAAGAGAGACAAAATAACCACAAAGAGACACTAAACAACCACAAAGAGATTATAAACAATCACAAAGGGAGACAAAACAACCACAAAGAGACACTAAACAACCACAAAGAGACACTAAACAACCACAAAGAGAGACAAAACAACCACAAAGAGACACTAAACAACCACAAAGAGAGACAAAACAACCACAAAGAGAGACAAAATAACCACAAAGAGACACTAAACAACCTCAAAGAGAGACAAAACAACCACAAAGAGACACTAAACAACCTCAAAGAGAGACAAAACAACCAAAAAGAGACACTAAACAACCACAAAGAGAGACAAAACAACCACAAAGAGACACTAAACAACCACAAAGAGAGACAAAACAACCAAAAAGGGAGACAAAACAACCACAAAGAGACTTTTGTAGAGAATCTGGCTCAACTCTACTGTAGAAGAGATAATGGGCTCATTGTCTCATAATCCATTGATGAATTTACAGCAGTAAAATGCAACATTAATACAGCAGTAATATGAAAACAAAAAATTCAGATATAAAACTAAAGCACAGATAGAGAACATGTTACTGCAGTATATTATGTACATTGTACTTGTCTCGGGCGCCTTCAATGCCGTCTAAACCCTTTAACCAAACTACACCGTCTCACTATCAAGGAAAAATGTTTCCAAATTAAATCCAGCCTTGAATTTTAATTAGTTCAATGTTTAGTTTTCTGAGCCATAAAGGTTTTTGAAAGCACCATCCTGAATCATGAGAAAGGCTTGATGAAGCTATAATGGATGAGAGCCAAACCTCTTCTATATTTACACCTCCACCGCTGAGAGTAAATTTAACTTCTGTACGTGTCGCACAACACATCAAATATCTGATCGGACAAAAAAACAAAAAGAAACAGGCTGAGAGCCAAAGCTGTTCTTCTTCACCTCCTCTCGCACTGATCAGGAGGTATCTTTAGCGACTGCAGTGTTTTCTTCTTCAGTGGTGCTGCAGATCTGGTTCAGATGGATCAGAGTTAAACGCCCACCAAGTTTTTTCTTCTGTAAAAAATAATGGAAAAACCTGAAACCAGAAAAGAGGAAATGTAGAGGAAAGGTGAGGAGAAGGAAGGAAGGAAGGAAGGAAGGAAGGAAGGAAGGAAAGAAGGAAGGACACAGAGACCAAGTCCACAATGTTGAAGTAGTGAAGAAGAGGAGAAGGGAGGAAGGAAAGGAAACGGTAAGGAGAAGAAGAGCTAGCGAGGAAGGAAGAGAGGAACTGGAAAGGAAAGCTGAGGAAAGGAAGAGGAAGAGGAAGAGGAAGGAAGGAAGGAAGGAAGGAAGGAAGGAAGGAAGGAAGACAGAAAACGTAGAGGAAAGGTGAAGAGAAGAGGAATCAAGGAAGAAGGCAAGGAAGGAAGGAAGGAAGGAAGGAAGGAATTTCCTCCTTCCTTCATTGTCCATTCTTTTCCCCTTTTCTTTCCTTGCCTCCTTCCTACCTTTCCCTCTCCTTCCCCCTCGTCTTTCTCCCCCCCTTTTCTTCCATTCAGTCCTCCCTCTCCCCCCCGTCCCTCCCCCAGCAGTGTTATTTAACCTTCTTCTTCTTCTTCTGTGGTTTCTGTGGAGGATTAGTGTTACTCTGACTGGTTAACATGTCGGAGGAGAAGAGGATTAACAGACTCACTGAAGGTTTAACACTCTGTGTGACATTCCTCCGCTCAAATCCTGTTTCCCTCTTTCATTCATTTCTTTCTTTCCTTTTTTTCTCTTTTTTGTTGTTTTTTATTTAAAAACTGAAGTTCACTGTAGAAATGTGAAGTTCAAATGCGATAAAAAAAAGTCAGTAAATGTGAAAATGATTCTATCGTACGGAGCCTTAACACAGAGACAAGTTGAAAACATCATTGTGATGTAAAAATAAAAATACTGTCTGCTGTTTCGGAATGTGAAGTACTCAAGTACTTGAGGTACTTTACTTGAGTATTCTTCTGTGAATATAAATTCTGATTTTAGGTCAATGTTGTACTTTGTCCTTCAGATTCAAATTTTTATTAAAATCAACTCATAAATGATGATGTATTGTAGATTACTTATTAATGCATCAAAAATATCAAAAATAGACCAGAATCAGCATGAACAAACATGTTTCTGTCTGATTTGAAAGTAAAACGGGTTTATCAGCAGAATTTAAAGGACGATATGTTGAAATGTAGTGATTTAAACGCTGCTCAAACATCACAGCTTCCTCTGAGTTTGAACATATGGACGATCAGACATTCAGAGATTAAAACTTTAAAGTGACAGAAGAAAGAAAAGATAAAGAGGACAAAGCAGCTTAAAGTCTTCTAGGAAAAAACTGTTTAACCTCCACTGACCTGCTGACTCTGATTAAAGGAAGATTTCTAAATTTGATGTTTAAATTAGTGCTGTCAAAAATATCGCGTTATTAACGCGTTAACGCAAAACAATTTTAACGCCGTTAATTTTTTTATCGCGAGATTAACGCTCTTTGTGACCTAGTGAACTTGTAGTTTTTTCATAAGCTGTGGCCACTGCTAGTAACGTTAGAAAAACTACAGGATCCAGCTGTAAACCGGAAGCAAAACAATAAGCGCGCCCCACTCTACCGTTTGTGTGGATGTCGAGCACGAGATGCTGAAATGGACGCTGCTAACAAAATTATGAATGGAAAAGTTCGTTAGATAAAAGTTATCTGTGTGTATTGTCGGTGTGAACTGAGTTATCATCGTAGCACATCCAGTCTGAAATACGACTTGATGGCCAAACACACCGGCAATTCAAATTCTCCGCCTCCTCCGCGTCATAACCAGGCGACAATGGATGGATTTATTTTGTATCACCCTGTTTTGAAGGTTGTTGAGGGGGCTGTTTTTGTGACTAGGTATTTATTTTTTTGTCATCTGTTTATTGATAGTGTTGCTTTGTTTGAGATTTTGCTTCAGACGTGAATGGCTGTAACACTACATGTTGTTGTGGTTTGCAATAAAAAAACATTTGCACAAAGCAAGCCTATCCACTTTTCCATGTTGATAAGAGTATTAAAATGATAATTCAAGGGACATTTAGAATAGATAAAAATGTGCGATTAATTTGCGATTAATCGCGAGTTAACTATGGCATTCATGAGATTAATCGCGATTAAATATTTTAATCGATTAACAGCACTAGTTTAAATATGTAAATGAGGCACTATCTGATGTAACTTTAGGTGAAATCTACAGACACAAACAGACAAAGTGAAGTCAAATAAACAGAAATGTGGATTTTTACTTGTAACAGAGTATTTCTACACTTTTAGTAGAAGATCTGAGTACTTCTTCCACCACTGCAGTAAAAATATCACCATTAATGAGGTTTTTCTCATCAGCATTCGTGAGAAAGTTTTTCTCCTTTCCCCCTTGTGATGAAGATGAAGATGATGATGGTCTTTGGTATTTGGACTCATGTCAGACGAGTGTTTTTCTCTCCGTCTGAAAGGCGACCTCGTCAAACGCTGACAGCTTGTCCCGAGGTCGCCGCCTCGCTCTGCTGTCCCTCTGAAGGAGCAGAGAGGGACGGCAGGACGGAGCTTTGTCCACAACCACAAAGGACGACAAGACACCCGGCGGGCTGTGGATTTAACCCCTGAAAACACACTCTGAGAGGGGCTACAGGTGGAGCTGCACTAAAGAGAAACAAATAATGAGACAGCAGGAGCCAGAATCAGGACTCTCAGCTGATCAGTCAGCTGTGGGAGAGGACAGAGGGAGGGAGGAGGGAAGGTGGGGAGGAAGGAAGGAAGAAAGGAAGGGAAGCAACTGACTGCCATATTTTCTCTAGTTTAATATTTTTTGTTTTTGTTCATTTTCTGCTGCATTAATTTGTTCTGATCCACACATGGATAGCTCTAGATACATCAGCTATCTATATGCAAATAAACATTACATCGTTTGCAAAGTTTTTAATCGGCAGCGACAACACGCTGGGACAAACAGACAGTTTATGTTTCACACAGAGAAAGAAATAACTTTTCTTTCATTTGCCAAATTTACTAGATAGCCCAAATAATTAAGAATTTGTTGTTGACAGCAGTTTAAAAGGTTTCTTCTAACTCTACAAATCTCATAATTGTCATTTTTTTAAGGGAGTTTGGGAGCCTGTATTGGTTAATGTTTTCTATATTTGTAAAATTTGACATGTTTACCATCAATAAAATCAATGAATTGAGTGTTGAAACTCTGTGTTCAAACATCTCACTGCTAAATGTTGGCATGTTGAGTATCCACTGCTACAGAGATGCTGCGACAAAGCAGAGAAACAACCTAATGTGTTGCATTTAATGCCAAATTGACCAAAAAAAAAGGCATATGATTAAGAATTTGTCATAGACAGCATTTCACAATATTTCTAAAGTCTCTCCAAACTCAACAACTCACAAAATTTAAAGGACGCTGGTAGTGTTGCCGTGACAAAGAGACAAAATGATTTCAACCTGGAAAGAAACAATTTAAAGTGTCGCATTTAATGCCAAATTTGCTGTGCCGGTCAGCTCAGTTGGTAGAGCGTGTGCTCCATGTACAAAGGCGGGGTTCAAATCTGACCTGTGTCGATTTTCTGCATGTCGTCCCCCTCTCTCGGTCCCTGCTTTCCTGTCACTCTTCAGCTATCTCTGTCAAGTGAAGCTTGAAAAAGCCCAAAAAATATAAAAAAAAAAAAACATAATTTGTAGTAGCCACTTGACAAAGTTTATTTCTCCAAAGTCAACATCTTGCAAAACTGTAAGATTTTTTAAAGGAGTGGTGATACAGCAGTTACGAACTCAGACAGTAAACAGACAGTGTGTATATCTTGCTAGACAGTGTGTTTCATGTGTTCTTACAGGACGTCAGGTGAGTATGCGGTCCTTCAATGTGGATCAGGTTCACACTACAGAACATATGTGGTCATATGAGTCCCTGACCACCGCGGGAAGTGGTTGAAGTGGTCTGATCACAGCGTGTCCTGGTGGTCGTTTGTATTTATGAGCTGATCACCAAAGACGCATGTTCATACCAGCTATGAATCGACAGACAGATGGACTTCTTTATTCCATCCCTAAAATAAAGGATGTGAAGGTAAAGATGGGATGAATGAAAGATGGAGGGAGGTAAAAAAAAAGGGGAGTGCTGATGGACAGACACACAGCAGCTCACCTGCAAACACAAACCTTGTCTTTATAATGGACACAAAGAGACAAACTCATTTCCTCCAAAACAAAGCTGCTGTTTTCACCCCCAACCTCTGTGTGTGTGTGTGTGTGTGTGTGTGTGTGTGTGTGTGTGTGTGTGTGTGTTTACTTCCTCCTCACAGCCAATCAGAGGCGGAGCTGAGCTGCCAGTGGTGAGAAAGACAAAGCTGCTAATTAGTGTTGCGGACGATCAGGAGGTCAGTCGCACAGCAGGACGCAACAAACACACACACACACACACACACAAACACACATCTACCTGCTGAGCCTTTGGGTTGTGTTTCCTGTTTTTGTGTGTGTGTGTGTGTGTGTGTGTGTGTGTGTGTGTGTGTGTGTATGTGTTTTGAGGTGATCGTGGGTTAAGAGGCCGGCGGGGCAAACAGCAGGTCGACAGGAAAAAAACGATGGAATCTTCCTTTAATCAGAGTCAGCAGGTCAGCGGAGGTTAAACAGTTTTTTCCTAAAAGACTTTAAGCTGCTTCGTCTTCTTTATTTTTTCTTTCTTCTGTCACTTTAAAGTTTTAACCTCTGAACGTCTGATCGTCCACATGTTCAGAGGAATCTGCGATGTTTTAACAGGATCACTACATTTCAACATGGAGCCTGGGCTGGATGCACATTGACATATCGTTCTTTAAATGCTGCTGATAAAACAGTTTTTTTCAGACACATTTAGACAATTTTTACTTTCACATCAGGCAGAAACATGTTCTGATTAGTTTTTTCTCAGACTCTAAGCCACAAATCTCTACTTTAGCAGCACTTACATACACCAGACCTTCCAGTTTGATTCCTGTCTATATTCTGAAGGTTTTTAACAGAGGGCTTTGTTTAGATCAATAAACAGCCTCTTCCCACACAGGCCACCGCTCTGATGAACAGTTAACAGCAGACGCGCAGTGTCAGGAAAGATCCCTGTGTCTCAAACATCCAGTGTACCTGTAAAAGATTTATTCTCACTGTTTAAATTCAGTTTTGTTCTCTCAAACATGTAAATGTCCCTGTGCATTAAGCAGCCTGCTGCATAAATCTGATTGTTGAAGTGTCCTTTGCACCATTGTCTAACTGTCTACAAATGTTGTTGTTGTTGTTCATATGTGTTTATGTTTACATCATGGAGCTTGTTGTCTTTGTTTTAGCTGTTTGTATGGCTATGTGAAACTGGAGTCAGACTCAAAGTGACAGATGTATTGTCTTCTTTATTAAAACGTTATCTTCAAATGTCAACAGAGTAAATCTAGAAAACAGAAAATAACAAAGCATGTTACCATATTATCATATTCTAAAACAACACAATTAATACTGAAATGAAACCAAGCAGCAACCTCCATGTCTGTGAAGTGAAGCCAATGCAGTCCCCATGTTAAAATGTCCAACTTCACAGCAGAAATAAACATGTTTACAGCCTGGTACAAAAAACTGTTTTGGTCTCTATAGCTAATTTCCCCGTTCATGACAACTGTACTGAGGGTGAATTTATATACAACTCACCTGTTCAAATTATATTAAGCCTATCAATGATATTAACAGTGTGGACGCTTTGACATCTTTAAAAGCACCTCACAGATATAAAGTTTTCTTCAGTCTTAAAGTTATCCAGTGATATTTGTCTGTACGTCCATGAGTAAACTGCAAGCAAATTCGGCTAACTGTTAGTTAACAGTTAGCCGAATTCCCTTGGCAACATTATACTTCCCATTTACATCTCCGACATCATCAGGGGAACTGTAGTTCTGTCTGATATGGAATCCCAAATGTAAAAAATAAATCAGGTTTTGAGGGTAATCATGTGAAAAATTTAAATTAAAAAAACATAATTAAAATCAGTGTTTCACACCAGTAGTTCACTTCAGTGACTCTAATTTAAAAAATATAATTTTTTGTTTTTGATTTTTTTTAAATTAAAATAAAAAAAATCTTTATTTTCAATTTTTTTAAATCTAATTTATTTAAAATTAGCTGAGAATACCTGCCATGATGATGATGATGATTTACAGAAGTGTAAAAACCCCCCAAAAAAGAACCTGATGAGTGTGATGCCATTTTGACTTCACCCTCCCTCACCTCACACACACACACACACACACACAGATGCACACACAGCCTCCTTCACCAAATGGCAGCAATCGGCAAATCTGTCACTTTTCACCGCAGGTAGCGATATAATACAGCCTGTGATTAATTTTAATGAGACACTTTATGGAGGAGGAATATTAGAGAGAAAAAATAAACTGACGCGACTACGAGAGAGAACGAGAGAGACGGGGGAGAAAGATGGGGTACATGGGGGAGAACGAGGGGGAGACGAGGGTCAGAAATGGAACAAGGGATGGAGAAAAACATCAGTACAAATTAGCGGTACTTGAACTTATACTATATCTCAGTAAATCCTGTACTTTGTACTTCACTACAAAATATATAAAGAGTTTTTAAAATGTCATGTTTTGGTCTAAATTAAACAACCCAACAGTTCATGATAAGTCCAGCTGAATCCATGCTCTGTGAAGCACTTTGGGCTGCATGTCTGCATGAAAGGTGCTATATAAATAAATAAAGTTTGAGTTTTGAGTTTTACTGACAGAAAATGAAGTATGAGCTCTTTTGATGATGGTTGAAGCACATGGCTCTGTGCTGGGAAATGAAGCCAATGAGGAAGTGCTAAAAACTGTGATTCCTCAAGTGGCCACTGGAGGCTGGCTGCAGAAGTGAGTCAGTCTCCATACGCGGCCAACTTCATAGCAGAAATAAACATTTGTCAGGCGTCATTCGGCCCGCCTCAGTTCTACCAATGATCCACATCTTTGCCAATATTTACATTAGGCAGGAGGCGGAAGAAGCAACATGCTTCAAAACAGCACTTCGGAAACCTGTAGGTGACGTCATTCAGGCTCTGTACATTCTTTATACTGTTATTGGTCCAGCACAAATTGCAGTACGTCACCCACCAGCTCATATGGTCACTTCTGGCGCCAAAAAAACAAGATGGCGACATCTGTAATGCCAAATTCAAGGCTTCAAAACAGGTGACATCACGGTGGGTTCGACCTCTATGGTCATTAGCATCGAAAGGACCCAGTTCAGGTGGTTGAACGTCTGATCAGGATCTTCCTGGACTCCTTCTTTTGGAGGTTTTCCAGGCACCTCCAACTGGCAGGAGACCCCAAGTTGGACCAGAGCCTGGGCCTGGGCGATGGATGGAAGGAAGAATGATTGGATGGATGGATGGATGGATGTCTTTGTACGACAGCGGAGAGACAAAGAAAGAAAGACAAAAAGAGACAGAACAAACCACGTTGAAAAGAGACAGACTGCAGGATCCACACACACACACACACAGACATCCACACACACATCCACACACACACACACACTCAGAGTAAATTAATAGCACTGTGAACGGTAATTTGCAGCGAGACAAAGACGTGTTAAACTCGCTCTAATTGCTGACAGCGTTGCTGCAGCAGGAAGCCATTTTGTGTCTCAGACTGTGAATCACCACGACATTACGAGAAGATTCTCCTCTTCATCACTTCCTGTTTGAGACCGCACCTGTCAATCAAACGGTATGGGTGGAGCTAAGGGTGCAGGCATGTTTGATGGAGGTAAAGAAATATATATATACATTCTTAAAGATAACTTTAGCTATTTCAACTTTAGATTAGTTTCTTTTTCTTTCTTTTGGGGTTTTTTTCTGACACTTACTGTCTGATGTCATAATTTGATCTGGTTTGAGATTAGTTCAATTAATTAGTTCTCTTGTGTAGGATTTAGTGACATCTGCGGCTGCGAAAAACATAAAAGTCTGGAGCCAGTCTTTAGTTTGTCCGCTCTGGGCTACTGTGGAAACGTGGTGGTGAGATGAATGTATATCGACTTTAGTTTGGTTAAGTTCAAAGTTTAGTTTGAGAGTTTGGTTTGGTTTAGTTCAGTATTATTTTAATTTAATTTGACTTAAGTTAACTTAGGTAGTAGGTTTAGTTTAGTTAAACTCAGTTTGGTTTCAGGCGACTTGAGATGAGTTTATATTGACTTCAATTTGGTTTAGCTTGTGGAGCTAAGATTTGAGTTGGAGTTGAGTTGCGTTTAATCTCGTTAATTTAGTTTAGCTTACTTAAGTTGAGTTGATTTTAACTAAGTTTTATTTCATTTAAGTTTAGTTTAATTATTTCATTTAGTTTAATTTAGTTTCAGTTTAGTTTGTTAAGTCTATACATGAGTTGGAGTTTACATTAGTTTAGTCCAGTTAATTTAGTTTAATTAGTTTAGTCCAGTTTATTCAGTTTGTTAGGTTCATATTTGAGTTGGAGCTTACATTGGTTTAGTTTTGTTAATTTTGTTTAGATTAGTTAGTTAGCTGAGCACAGAGTTTATTTAAGTTTAATTTAATTATTTTGGGATGATATCAGATGAGATGAGTTTGAGTTGACTTTTGTTTATTGCTTTATATTAGTAAAGTTCAGTCTGAGTTGAGTTTTCATGCTCTGAATGATGCGTGATGCGTTCAGGAACACCGTTGTTGATCTCTCTTAAGGTTAAACATCTCATTTGTGATGAGAAGCTTCAGGTCGTCTGGAGGTCAAACCTTTGTTGTTTGTGTCCTTTTGAGGATCCATCCCGCCTGTTTCCTCCATTCATGTTAAGTGTGAGGTCAGCTGACCAACAGGAAGTGATGATGTCACCACAGCATCAGAGGGTTAATCCTCCTCTTGACCCTCCAGACGATACATACATACAATACAGCAGCAGAGGTTAAACCCTGCTGTGTGTGTGTGTGTGTGTGTGTGTGTGACCCCTCTTCATCGGTACTTGAGTTCGGGGTTGAGTGTCTGACAGACTCAAGAGTCTCTCCAAGTCTTTGATCTGAGTTTCATGATGTTTTCAACACTGTGGACACGAAGTTGGAAGTGCTATATATACCTATATCTATATCTATATATCTATATATGAATGAATAAAGTGTCAGTGTTCTAGAGTCTTAATATCGCAAAAAAAATAAATGTTTTTTTAAAATGTTTTGCATACTTTAATGGATGTTTATTTGTGATGGATTTGAGCCTAGCCTTTTTTTTTAATTAAATTTTATATTTGTAAGGTGTTTATAAAGATTGTATGTCTTCAGTAGGAATCATAATCTGTATAAAACCTGGACGTAGTCTCTATGACGTCACCCACAGGTTTCTGAAGAGCTGTTGTGAAGCTCCGTGTGGTCGCTCTAACTGCAGCAGACGCCTGGTTACTTAAACCAGACATCTGTAACGGCACCTACCTGTCAGTCAAAGCATCCACACTGTTTATTCTGCATAACTTTAAGTCTTAATATAATTTGAACAGGTGAGTTGTATATAAATTCACCCTCAGTACAGTTGTCATGAACGGGGAAATTAGCTATAGAGACCAAAACTGTTTTTTGTACCATTGCATTGCAGTATAAAAGCCCAGTGTATTTAGATATTTCTGCATTCTGGGCTTCATACATAATTCAATATGATCCATAATTGGGTCTGGCTGTAAAACTGAGACTATTGTGGATTCAGTGAGTCCAGTTGTGTTTATCTGTGAAGATGTTAGTCCTCATAGGAGCCATTTCAGTGAGCATAAAATTACCTATTGTTACCTCAAGTATAATTACAGCCACACAAAACAGTTTAACCACCAACTTGAGACCAAGGGTGTTCAGAGGATGGACTTTCCTTTTCTTTTCTTAGCTTCCTCCGTCAACGTCCTCTTCAGTCTCTTCTCCTCTGCCATGTCCATAGAGGCTGCTGAGCCCGGTTACATTGCCGCTCACCCAGCTCGGGTTCTGGCACAAAAATATGTTATTTAAAAGAGGGTTGGATTGGAAGAATCACTTTAATGCTACAGTACAAGTACAAAAATGTCCCCCCCATAATGTGCTGCATTAGAAGTATCAAGTAGCAGAAAAAGAAAATACAACACAGTACTTCAGTGCAGTACTTGAGTAAATGTACTTCATGGCTCTCCATCACTGTCGTTGGTTTCGGTCTTTTCATGACTTGCCACTGAAATCAAATGTGATTTGGAGGTTTTCTAAAAGCTGTCAGTTGAATCAGAGACTGGTTTTGGTTTTAAACGAACACATGCTGTTTTGTGGTGTCTTTGTGGAGTCTGATGGGTTTGGAGCACTTTAGATGACATCATATTAGTGTTATGAACATGTGATATTGAGTTTATGAGTCAGTCCAAAGACTTGATTTAACTCTGTGGTCATTTCTGAGGCTGCAGTTTGGATTTCATCACATTACGAGACGTTTCTGTTCTGAAACTCTGCGTCTCCATCCTGTCTCAGACTCCTCTGATTGGATCAGCCGGATCGAGTGTCACTGCCAAGGAACCAATTAGCCACTGACACTGACCTCCATCCCCTCCACGTCCTCCCCCATGGACCCAAGCAGCGCCTTCACCCGGCACACAGCACAGCTGTCGGCGTATTAGCCTTCCGCCGCCGTTGCTAACCGCACAACCTGCTTACCCCCCTCCACCCCGTCCGCCATTAAAAATGGATGTGGAGGGGCTTTTAAAGTGGATGGGGGAAGAGGGAGGAGGGAGAAGATTGTGCTTATGGAGGGGAAGAGGCTGCTGTTTTCCAGGGAAAATATTGTTATTGATCCCATCCCGTCGTTTTAGACGTAAACCGATCCGGCCTCAGATTTTTCTCAAAGTGTCTCGTTGTAGCGTCCATCATTGCAGAATCTGATACCTCGTTAACAATTCTGGACTTAATGCAACGGGATGGAGGGGAGGGCTGGGGTGAGGGGGTGAGGATGAGGGAGGGAGGGGGAGGAGCGAGCATCCCAGGAGAGCAGCCAGATCATCGGGCTGTTGTCGCGGCGACGAGGACGATGGAGTCGAGTTATGAAAATGAAGTGGGCGTAATTGATTGGGTTGGTAAAGTTTTTATTCCTGCTTATTGATTCGTAGGCAGCGAACAATATTGATACCAGCAGAGGAACAACTCGATATGAAGTGAAACATAAACACAGCGAGGAGGGAGGGAGGGAGGGAGGGAGGAGGAGAGAATGAGAGAGAGAGAGGGAGAGAGAGAAGAAGAAGAAGAAGAAGAAGAAGAAGAAGAAGACAGGAGGACTGAAAGAGTAAAAACAAAATAAAGTGAATCAGAAAAAGAGTTTTTTTTTTAAAGAAAGATGAGGTGTGACAAATGAGAGTCAAAAGAGACAAAAGAACAAAACAGTAAAGATCAGGTTTGTTTTCAGAAGTGAGCAAAATGATTTAATCATGCATACATAAATCATTAAACTGAAAAGAAAAAACATGAATTCATAATAATATAATAAATCAAAATGTTTCACATGAAAATAAAGCATAAACAAGCAGTTAAAATTACAGTTGCAGTTGCAGCGACAGTCATGAAATTGGTGACGATCAGAGGCGTAGAGGAGGTACACTACAGTTAAACTAGTTTAACTTTGAAATGAGAGTTTACTCACCTAAATTCAGATCAACTGTATTAATCATTTGCCACCTGATAATAATGCTGTTCTTAAATAAGAAATTCATGTTTTATTATTTCACAATCTCGACCTGAAATCAAATTTTGTGCTTTGTGATGACGACTTTTCCAGATAATCCAAGAGTTTATGTATTGGGGGGAATTTTCTGAACACATACAGAAACACTCCTTCAGTTTATCACAAACATTTAATGTAATCTTCTGGAAAGTAACTAATAACTAAAGGCAGACGGTTCCAGCTATAAAACACGGTATCATCAATAAACAATGAGATCATTTTAGGGAATGACTTCTCAAAGTTGTAAAATTCTGTCTGTGAATACTATAAACTGCCGTGCAGTGTTTTTTTTTAACACATTCATCTGTTACTCAAACTCATGTTTCATGTCTCAGCAGTACCTGTTTCAACACAAACGAAATCAAAGTGAATCAACATGCTCCTCTCTTTAGTTTAGAAGCCCAACATTTTACTGAAGATATTAAACTGTCAAAGCAAAAGCTGTGTTCACTCGTGACGTATGAATAACACGCCAATATGTTTGTAATGTAATATCACGTGTTATCGCAGCTTTTGCTTTTCGCGTGTCATTTGACAGTGTTTACTGAGTTATATTGGCAAGACGGCGTGTCATAGATCATTGTTCCTCCATCATGACAGGTATTTAATTCAGCAGTGTAGGGGAAAAGGTCTATTCCTTTATTGTTGATTGTCTTTGAATCCTGAACAGAACCAAATCAAGAACCAGAGCTAATTTTGTGTAATATTTTCCCAACCATTAACATTCTATAAAATATGTTGAAATATGTTAAAAAATATATACCCCATTATATATCATATTTAATGTTTAGTCTTAGTTTGCATAAATATATTGTCACATATAATCAGTATTGGTTGTGAAAAACTGTGAAAAAGCCAAAGTAACAGCTACAGGCTTTGAAGCTAAAGGGAAAGGGCCTTGAACCGAGGCCCTGAGGCTCTGCAGACCTATGAAAAGTCAGGCCTGGTGACGCTGATAGTGTGATAAAGGCTGTGGCTCAGGAGGTAGAGCAGGTTGTCCACTAATCAGATGATCAGCCTCCTTGGGCAAGATACTGAACACCAAATTGCTCCCTGTAAGTTGCTTTGGATAAAAGCGTCAGCTAAATGACTAAATGTAAATGTAAAGCCCCTCCCCCTCTCATACAATCTCATACCCCTACAAGGGTGGGGTATGAGATTGTAAATTATGGCGCAGGAATGGACTAATATGGCGTCTGCATGTGCAAAAATGGGAATCAGGAAATCCAAATATGGAAGAAGCAAAGTAAAAAGTGCTGACAGCATTATTTCTAGGAGTGGGCGCTGGGGAAGCTGGTAAAGAGTATAAAGATATTTTTTTGACTCTTCTGGTCCAGATTTATGATCTAGACTTTTCCTAATATTTCCCGTTTGGAGCCACGATTGCAATATTTTTTAACCATTCATTTTACCTGTTCACCTGTAGTTCACCTGCAACGTGACCTCTAGAGTCTGCCTTCTACCCTTTGGCAACGTCTATTCTACAGACCAGTAAGTTCCCGGACTCTAAGGTCATGGTTTAGTTTTGGTGTGGATTAAACAAATGAGATTTAACATGTTAATTAGTGAATCTTAGAGGCACTGGTGGGTGGATTTTGTTACCTTTGGACAGAGCAAGGCTAACTGTTTCCCCCTGTTTCCAGTCTTTATGCTAAGCTAAGCTAACCAGCTGCTGGATTCCTAATTAGATCTCTGCAAAAATACACAAATTTCCCAAAACTTTGAACTACTCCTTTAATACCATTCAAACCCCTAATTCACACACACACTCACACACATGCAGACTCATATTGCATTAACACACACACAAACACACACAGAGTGCAGGGCAGCGCGGTGTGTTTAAGTGTGTTAACCACATTAAAGGAGCTGTATAATGTGCAGCAGCAGCCTCCAGGAAACCCAAGCTGCTCTAAAAGTCACATTATAAATTTTTGATCAAATTGAGGATATTTTCCAAACGGCTGAAACCCAACGCCATATTTTCAGCCTCTGGTTTCCTTTTTCTTTTCTTGAAGGAGCCGCGGCGGCGTTAATGCGGCCTCTCTCCGGTTTCTGTTTGTCGCTTCCCAGCGTTCGTGTCTAAAAACTGGTGATGAGATTTGCATCGAGCGGAGAGGCACTAAAACCATCAAACCCACCGCCGTTTGGTCGGGCAGGATGGCAGGATGAGAGAGGGGAATGTAACCAAAGCTTCCAGATCTGTAATCGCCTTACACGCACACACTCTGTGATGGATAAATAGACTGCACACACACTTGGAGAGATGGACACATTAACTCGCACCTCTGTCTCTCACGTTACATCTCGCTTTACATCCTCCTCTATCCTCGCTTTTCCTCTTTATCTCCTCTTCTTCTTCTTCTCTTTCTCTCTCTCTGTCCTCATCAGGAAGTTACTTTCCCGCCTGTCGGATCATTAAAATGTTTGTTTTGCTTCTTCCGCATTTAGCTTCACCAGCGAGGTCGGCCTCAGATCAACAAGAAACAAACTGTAAGGAGGTGAAAGGTCAGAGGTCAAGATCTGCGGAGGAGTCACAAGCTGTTTCCAGCTCAGACTCCTTCGATCCTGACTGAACGCGTCACAAGGGGTCTCAATCAGGTCTGTCCTAGTCCAGGAAGCATTCATCACACCCTTTAAAATCAACTGATCTGCTTAGTACACTAGAGATTAAACTAAACAGCTCTTCATTGACATTATAACGAGAACGATTTCAATTTAGGATCATTTTTGGATGGTGGACTTGCTGCTGTTATATTAATAGGTGTTTCTATTATTTTGTCCACCCCACGGTACACTTGCCAGGCAAATTGGGGGTCAAAATTGTGTTTTTGCAGGAAAGTAAATCATGCTTCTCTTTTTTCGTTGTTAGTCTGATGTCGTGTTTGCAGCCTCTCCCTCCTCTTCCACTCCAGCCCTCTTTATAAAAAACATATTTTTTGTTTGGGGACACAGCAGGTCAACAGTATAAAACACACAGAAGTGGTTTCATCATCTGAAAAGTGGAACTGAAGATTCATTTGAGATGCAGTACAGCACTGTGTATCACATATTTCTAGTCATGAATCTGTAATAAACTTTATGCTTCGTTTATTCAAATACTGAGAGTTCAGAGTATAGTACATGTACATGATGTGAATTTTCATGATCTATTATGTCTCCTAAGTTGTTGCAGTTTTTGAGTTGATACCGTTTGTTATTCCTGATGGACAGTGAAGTAAACTGCTGCCAACTGTAGCTGCTGTTAGCTCATGTTAGCTCAGTTTGTTAGCCGGGCTGCCCGGACTGTGAGCTCAGCACACTGGGGGAGTGTTAGTGTTTGTACCACAGGAGTTTTGGACCACCGGGAAGAAGAGAGACAGACAGACCTGGATAATGACAGAGGAGAAGAGACTGAAGAGGACGTTGATGGAGGAAACTAAGAAGAGAAAAGGAGAGAGTGAGCGGGCAAGAAGCCGCCGGACAAGAGTAAATGTGGGACTGACTTTTAGTGGTTGGTGAGAGCTTGGTGAAATAAAAGGCTGAAAGACAGACGAGCTGGGCTGACTGCTGTTGGACTGGTAAGTAATATTAGCTGGCTGCTATGTCTTGTGTTGTTGACCTTGCTTGATGTTTGGCTGTTAGCAAAGTTGTCGACTCGCTAGTTTTTGATCATAAGTAATGTAATCAGAACAAATACTCGAGTACAGCTGTCCATATTTACCACAGTGGGATTACACTCTGAAACTGGAGGAGACAAATCACAACACATGTTGCTTTAAGGTCAGTACTTGAGCAAATTAGTTACATTCCACCACTGTTTCTGTCTTAAAAGAGAAACAACGTCTGTTTGTGTTTTTCTTTTTGTGTATGAGACCACAGAAGTGCAACAACACAAGTTGACAGATATTCCTGAAAACCTCGAGAGCGATTTAAAAAATCCATAACAACAATCAGATTTCCTCCAAACACACACACACACACACACACACACACACAGCAGATATCTTATTTCTCTGAGGCTCAAGATGCAGAACAAATCCAGTTTAGACTGAAAGAGAGAGTAAAAAGCATGATGGGAGGATGTGTGTGTTGTGTGTGTGTGTGTGTGTGTGTGTGTGTGTGTGTGTGTGTGTGTGTGCTCAGTTGAAGAAACTCATCTGTCTCAGGAGACGGACGAGACATCAGGACTACATCCACAGTTAAAGCTCCTCCTGCTGTCTGTGATTAGCTGCACTGTGTTTTAATACACATCAGCTCTCTGTTTACAGTATTCTTGTTTTAATACACATCAGCTCTCTGTTTACAGTAATTTTCTGTGTTTTAATACATATACGATTTCTGTTTATAATAGTTTTCAGCTTTAATACACATAAACTCTGTTTACAGTATTTTCCTGTGTGTTAATACACATCGGCTCTCTGTTCACAATATTCTTCTGTATTAATATACACTGGCTCTCTGTGTACAGTGTTTTTCAGTTTAATTACACATAAGCTCAAGTGGACGATTGAGGAACTGAAAGCCGTTATTGTTTGAGTCTGAACGAGAAAAACAAACGTCTACAAATAAACACTAACACAATAAAATTCCTCTGAGAGGGCTCCGTTTTCTCAGTGACTGTAAACACACCACGACAAACAAACAAACAGTACACCAGCTCGTCCTACCACTGTCTTTCTCTGTCTGCACACACACACACACACACACACACACACACACACACACACACACTTTAAACCACAACTCTCACAAACTCACACACATCCTCTGCTCTGAACAGCTGTAGCTTGTCGCCACGACAACCTGACATCAATAACATGATAATAATCAATCAATTAATCAATGCACACATTTACCCACGGACATGCACACACACCCTCTCTCTGTGTGTTTACAGTTGGGTTAGTTGATGGCTGCTTCAGGACCTTCTTGTCATCACCCCCATCAGTCAGCAGATATTACCCTCCTCTGACCACACACACACACACACACACACACACACACACACACTTATGAGTGTGTGTGTGCAGGTCAGAGTGTGCGTTAAATATTTTCCCTGCAGGCTGATGTGGATCGACGACGGATCCTTCGCCGCCGGCCGAGCTTCATGTTTTAGAGATGTGGTGTGTTAATAAGAGATGAGTGTTTACAGCAGAGCAAAGTGTCTCTCTCTCTCCACACACACACACACACACACACACACACACACGTTCTGGCATGTTTTTTTTCTTGTCTACATTGTTTGCGCCAGGGAATGTGAGACTATCAATCATTTTATGCTATAGGCAACTTTTTTTTTTAGCCATCTTTTCTGGAGAAATGTGTCTGGATCAGGGGCTGAGGCCGTCCCTGTTCTTCCACAAAACCTGGAGGAAGATTTTAACCATTTTCTGTCAACAGCCATATGCTAGCCCACATTAGCCCCAGTGGCTACGATGTTTATGGTTGCTTGGCAACACGTCACCTGCTCCATCACATTGTAGACTTCCTTGTAGATCTACCATTGGCTGTGGTGACCCTAAATATCAAAGGTTTTTCATATTATTGTGGTGGGCACAATAAGTCTGCGAGCAGGTTGGGAGGTTCATGACTGGATCTGGACCTGATCCTGGATCCAGATTTCTGTCCTGAGGAAAAACTCCTGTAGGTGGAGTCCTACTTTACAGGAACAGGTATTAGAACAGAACATTTTCTAAACTTTTTTTTGCAGTCATTTCCAGAGTTTTGTCTGTGTCCGGTACAGATCCAGGACAGTTTTAGCCTAGCGTAGCACAAAGACTGGAAGCAAATGGAAACTGTTAGCCTATAACTCTGTTCTGCTCTGCTGCAAATTTAGGACTTTTTTTTTTTTATCCTCAATGATCACAAAAAAACAGAAAAACAGAACTCCTGCTGGGACTGGCAGTCATGTTAGATCAGAAATGAAGCTACGGCTGGGCTCAGCCAATCACAGGGCTTAAAATAGGGTCAAACCTACATTAATTTACCTTTTTTTTTTTAAGTTTTCCAGATGATTTGACTATAAAAACTTAAATATTTCATGTGAGTGCGAGCAGAGGATTAAAATAACATTAAAAAAATGACAGCAGCGCAAACAAAACTTTGTAGCCTGTAAATGACTCTTTGTTTCATGACTCCCAAATCCCACACCTTTTATTTGATATTGAACGCAGCAGCAGATAATGTCCAGTTCATATTTGTGAAGCGGTCAGTACACACACACACACACACACACGTCGGTGAGGCAGTAATGTGGTTGCAGTCTGGTTAGGATCGATTTTCTGCCCACTCGCTTTAATAAATGTCTTCCAGAGTCATTAAAGGAAGAGAACGCATCAGCTACATCGATCCACACAGTTCATCACACACAATATTCACTATTTAGTCCAAACTGATGGTCGAGAGTCTATTACAGCAAGTGGATCACATGCAGGAGAGAGAGGAGGAGGGAGGAGGGGGGTTTAGTGTAGCCTAGTGTTTGTGTGTTGGTCTGTTGTTTGTCATTAATTTGTGACTTTCATCCAAACCTCATTAAACGGTTCATATTAAATTATGATGCCAGTGAAGAATAGACATGTTTTCTGATCTGCCTTCCCTGTTGTGCAGTTTAGACTCTCTGTTTTTGTCCGGCTATAATAAAGATTCATGCTCTGATTTCAGTGTGTGGACACTTTTTTCTATTTAGATTTGGTTTAGATAAAAACTACGTGGTTAATGTGAAGGAAATATGACGGCCATGGTCAGGTTTTTGTCTGTTACAGCAACATATCTGCTCTAAATCACTTGTCTAATAGATCTAATATATCATTTAAACTATGTTTGCATGAGCAGTGCAGGTCAAAAAAACATGGACACGTCACCAAACAAACGCTCATCAGGTAATGTTTGTTAGTTGTCTCTGCTGATTCAGCCATCAATCAAGCAACACACACACAGAGGTTTGTAGACTCTAGAAAAAACTCTTCTTGATAAGTGACTTTGAGTTCTTTGGAGAACCTTTTTAACCTGAAGAACAACAAGTCACAATTGCAGCACTTTTGTTTGTTAGGTTTAATAATCTTTTTTTTTCCTTTTAAAGGTTCTTTGGTGTACTGATTACTCGTTCCTTTAAGTCACTCTTTGTAACAATGTGGCCTGGTTTTGATAAAAAACCAACAAAGGAACAGTTTGAACACCTTTTTCGTGAACCTAAAGTAAGTATGGCTTTAACTAATGCTGCTATATGCCGAACATATTGACTAACTTTGTCTGTGTAGAGATTATTGTTGTGGTGCCATTTCTAAGTGTAAAGGGTAAAAATCTACAACAATTTTTTAGAGAGAGCGATTAGTAATATGATAATAATTTATATAAAGTAATAAATAACTTTACTGAATTACATTTTTAATAATTATTTAGTAGTAATTTATCCAATATTGCATTTAAAATTAAATATTTGAATTCACATTATTATATATTGTGCCTTGGATGAACTACTTCATTTTAAATACACTTACACTAAATTCTGGGAGGAACTTAATACTAAATGATTATTTGAAGAACCAATGGGTAAAAGGTTCCTTGCATTTATGGCGTCACCATGAAGAACCACTTTAGGTTCTAACTTGAACCTTAATTTTTAATGTCATTCATCCAGTAGAAACCAACACTGTTTGTGGAGTACAAACAAACCAGTGCTGTTGTTCTTCTGGTGACCTAAAGTATTTGAAACTGAACTGAACTGTGTTGAGGTCCAAAAGAGATTAAATAAATAAATGAATAAATAAATAAATAAATAAAAGTTCGAATGCACCTTTAAACTCTAAAAATAAATTTTCTTTTTACAAACTCATCGTCTGTTGACATTTGATTGTAATTTTTACATTGTGTTCAAAATCTTGTGTTTTGACTTTGTAGTCTATCTTAAAATATTGAACAGTGATTTTTAAATTAAGCTCAATTATCATTTTTATGCTATTTATTATTTGGTCCACCTGTGTAAAAGAAAGAAGAGAAATCGACTCAGTCTTTGTTAAAACTTTATTTTTGTTATTCATATTAAATAAAACATGAAATTTATCAAATTTGTCTGGCTGAAGTGAATTTGTTGGGGAAATGTGTCTGCATGAGAGGGTACATACATCCATACATATGTATAAATGGTACAGAAAGTACATGTGCTATATATATATATATATATATATATATTTATGTATGTATGTATGTATATATATTTATGTATGTATGTATGTATGTATTCATATATACAAAGTATACATCTTGCATATATACTCTTTGTCTTTTTAATCACTTTTTCATACTTAACTTAACTTAACTTAACTTAACTTATTAATGCTAGCACACATGCTAGTTCCAACATTTTATTATTGTGCTGTCTGGCTTTGTCAGAAGTGCTGTGTAAATAATATGAATTATTTTACTTTTGATACTATAAAGAACCAACTTTAAAGCCACAAAAAGGAACACTTTAAATCTACAAAATATAATTTTCTGGTACTAATTTGGTGCAATAAAGACATAAAGTTCATCACTGGATGAATGAGGTGAAACTGGAGTCTGTCGACGCTCTGCGGACAAATAAAGGTTTGAAAAAAAACAACAACATTATGTTGAGCTGAAATGTGCCATCTGGAAGCTGAGAGGCTTCAACTCAATCTACCAGCAGCTGAAGGAATGTGTGTGTGTGTGTGCGTGTGTGTGTGTGTGTGTGTGTGTGTTGACAGCTTCAGTCTTCATCAGGAGGAAGTGTGTGTGCGTGTGTGTGTGTGTGTGTGTGTGTGTGTGTGTGTGTGTGTGTGTGTGTGTTTGTGTGTGTGTGTGTGTGAAGTATAAGTGTGAGAGCAAGTCGTTCAGTGATCCTTAAAAATCTCCCTCATGTAAATTGATAGTACACCTTCTATATTGAGTGTGTGTGTGTGTGTTTTGTGTGTCTGTGTGTGTAGGTGTGTGTGTGTGGCCTGTGTAAGTTAAGAAGCAGCCCTCTCTGACCTTTGACCTCTGCCATCAGCTTCAGTCTAACCAGATGCTGTGAAAACTTTTTTTTTTCTTCATTTATATTTCAATCTGATGTTCAGCTCACAGCTGCTAATTAATGGTTTGTTTATTTATTTATTTATTTTTACATTTGTTGTTTGTTTTGAGATTAAATATTTTTTGTTTGAAATGAACACTCAATTTCAACTTTTAGGCTTTTTGTTTCAGGTTGTTTCTTTTTTGTTTTCAGACATTTTTCACTTTTTTAAAATTTAAAACTCATAAAGAGTGTTCAAGTTCCTGCACTGTAACTGTTACTGTAAACACCCTGAATATGTAGCAACACATCTGCAACAGCATCAAATCCAAACGTGTGTATAAAAGATTATAGATGGAGAATAAAAAGGGACCAAAACTTGAGCCTTGTGATACTCCACCAAACACTGAAAAGTCAACAGTGTCAAAGGCAGTAGAGGTTTATTAAAATTAAAATATTAAAGCCGCATTGAATAATCTCTAATCTCTCATAAACTACTTGGTGGACAGTAAAGTTTTTTTTTAGTCATTGGTGAGAGCTTGGTGAAATAAAAGGCTGAAAGACAGACGCCGAGCTGGGCTGACTGCTGTTGGACTAGTAAGTAATATTAGCTGGCTGCTATGTCTTGTGTTGTCGACCTTGCTTGATGTTTGGCTAAGTTGTCGCTAGTTTTTGACAGTGGACATTTTTCTCTGTCAAACACATAAGTCTCATTTTATTTGCTAGATTCATGACAAGTCTGTGTAAAATCACGTCAAGAACCAGAATAAGATAAAGAAACCAGATCTGAGGGTTCTGAGTGAGTCCTCACAAGAACACAAGGTTTGTTTCATGTTTGTTTGTTTGTTTGTTTGTTTGCTGCTTGCTTGCTTTTACTGCGAGGTGATCATCACACACACAAACACACACTCAGTCATCCGGCGTCTCTGCCCTGCATCGCTGTTGTTCCTGTAATTGTCGCCTAGCAACAGGTTTGTGCCCTCTGTTATTATGTTTACTGGAAATGTTTGTTGTAAACAAGGATGAGGCAGGAAGCAAGAGGGAGGGAGGAAGGAGGGGACGAAGAAGAGGAGGGATGGGGGGGTCCCAAGGAGGGAAGGAAGCAAAGCGGGAAGGAAGGAAGGAGAGTGGAAATGAGGAGAGTGAGTGAGTGTTAAGAGGTGAGAGAGCGGTAAAGTGACCTGCAGCTAAAATCTATCATTATCCAAAACAAAGCACTCCGTGGCCGGTTGGCCACGCCCCCCCTGACTCTGAGGACTCATTCTCCCATAATTCCTCTGACCCCCGACCGGGGCTAAGTAGCATTTGCCAACCAGTTTGTGATAATTACCGCTTTAAAATGCCAGCGCGCCATAGGGCAAGCTCTGCGCCATGTTAGGGCAGCATGCTAGCATATGCTAATGGCTAAACAACATGATAAGTCCTTCAGGGTGAAGCAGAGGATGATGTTCATAATTACTGGTTAGCTGTTAACCGTTAGCGTGCTGTAGTAGCTTACTGTATGACTGGAGACGTGGTTACACTTAGCCATTAGCTTACAGAGGGCAATGTGAAAAGGCCTTTGGAGTCAGTAATTAGCGACTAGCAGTTAGCATTTTATATATAAAAGGCTGCAGTCAGTCGGGTTGTGAAATTTTAGCAAAGAGGAGGTGGCGGTGACTCAGATAAAGACACAGCAAAGTGAAAAGCCAAGTAAGTGAGCAAAGCATGTTGGGAGAAAAGTCATGTGACCACGAATGCCACATTTATTCGACATTTATTTATATGTGGTGAAAATACACGGTCAGTAACTTATCGAGGTGCGGTTATTACAGACAGTGAACTAACCACAGACGCTCTACTGTCCTGATGTTATTACAGACAGTGAACTAACTACAGACGCTCCACTGTCCTGATGTTATTACAGACAGTGAACTAACCACAGACACTCCACTGTCCTGATTTTGAGGTTTTCTTCCTTCCGGATCAGAACCTGGAGTCTCCGGTTTCTTTCACACAGTTTCAGAATTTTGATTGATTTGATTGGTTCTGTATTGGTTTGAGTGGTTCTGTATTGACTTTTGGTCAATGCAGTAACAAGTCCGACATAAATCCGGCCAGTGACAGAACAGACCGTTGCGCACAGGGTTTGATAACAGGTGAGGAAGAGCAGACATCAGGAAACACATCACTGTCAGCTGTGCAGGTGTTGTCTCTCCTCATTCAAACTGTGGTTACCGTGGCAACAACAGGAGTGAGGATGAGCCATCAGCTTGCTGTGCGTACGAGTGCCACAATGCATCCTGGGTAGCCATTAGTCTTAGCTTGCCTTCCAATCGGACAGCAGTGTGTGTGTATGTGTGTGTTTGGTTGTGTGTGTGAGTGTGTGTATGTGAGTGTGTGTGTGTGTGTGTGTGTGTGTGTGTGTGTGTCGAGGACTTGTGAGGAGGACTTGTTCTGATATCACCAACACTGAAGACAAACACTGTGGTTTTTGTTTCAGCTCTGACCGACATAAATAATGTGTTCAATAAAATGTAACAGGTTTATCATCCTGGTGGAGAATATTAAAAAGCCTTTCTCAGCACGACAGGTCTGAAGGAAACGAATCAAAGCTTTGTCATCCTCCTACATTGCTTACTAACTACCAAGCTACATCCATGAAAGAAGTAAAAGAAAAATTATTTTAAAAAACTTTAGTTTGACTCAATGAAATGTTCAATATTTGAGTTTTCAAAGATGCCAGTGGGTAAAATGTATGGCACTTGCACTGCTCTCCTTATGTGTTTGACTTAATGCTAAATATGGCCTGCAGAACTACCGTATATTGTGAAAAAGTTGTTCTGGTTTTTGTGGTGTTGAGATTGTTGCTTTGGACGTGTTATGGTGTTTGCTATGATGTTGCTAAGTGGCCACTAAAATGTTCAGGATGTCTGCTGAGGTGGTTTGTCCAGATAAAAACACAAAGCATCTGAGAGTGTGGAAGTATTTTTGGTCCTAAATGACCAACAAAGACCAAAAACTAGTACTGTCTACTGCACAACCAAAAACTAGTGGAGCAATATTAACTGTCCAACCATAAACCAGTAGAGCAACACCAACAGTATGACTAGAAACCAGTGAAGCAATGTCAACTGTACGACCAAAAACCAGTGGAGCAATGTCAAATGTATGGTTAGAAACCAGTAAAGCAAAGTCTGTAATGCAATCAAAACCAAAAACTAGTGGAGCAACATTAACTGTACAACCAACTGAGCAACGTCAACTATAAGATCATAAACCTGTGGACTGATGCTGTACCAGCTCGAATTGGTTCCACTGCGATAGTTAGTCTGTTTCTCTTTTGTAATCTTGATATTGTAAACATTTCAAACATGTTCTGGGTCATGGCGTTCAGCTGCCTGTCCGTCATGCTGAGGTCATCGTCCATGTTGGCAAGTTTTGAGTTGTCGCTCTGATGTGATGTGTCACCTGGACAGGTCTGACATCCAGCAGCATCACAATATCACGACACAAATCTTCTATCCTTCTGCCTCTGTTTGTGCCTAGACCTGCCCAGGTGATGCTTCACCGCCACCTCATCGCATGATTCATGTCAGGCCAAAAACACACACACACACTCCCACGTGTGTTTGTGTGTGTGCATGAGTCACAGTGTGTGTCCTCTCCATATTTATTTGATGCTGGTCCATATTTGTCCGTGTGCAGGCGTGTGCGTGTAAATCTTTTTATGTCTCCCAACATGTGTGTGCGTGATTGTGTGAGTCATTGTGTGGGTGTGCATGTGTGTGTGTGTGTGTGTGTGTGTGTGTGTGTGTGTGTGAAGTGTGAATTGAACAGAGCTGTGACCAGATGGGCTCTGTAGATCAGGTTACCTGTTTATAGAGCAGCATCTGTCCACACTGTCAATCAAACAGAGAGCGAGAGACACAGAGACACAGAGACAGAGAGAGAGAGAGAGAGAGAGAGAGAGAGAGAGACATGGATGGAGATTTCCAGAAAATCTCATCAATAAGATGCAAATTTATGCGCGTTTCCATCCACTAATGTTGTGCAAATATTAGGAGTTGGTTCATGGAGATAAACAGCTGGTGGAGCTCGTTATCTAGTACGTGCCATTAAACCACCGCAGAAGAAGAAGAGCTCAAACGATAGAAAACATGATGGAAATGAAGGTCTGTCCACCATCCATCTCCCATAAACACTCATCCCTATCAGGGTTGTTGGGGGCTGAAGTCTATCCCCACTGACATTGAGTAAGAGGCGGGGTACACTCTGGACAAGTCACCAGTTCATCACAGGGCACATAGAGACAAACAATCATCTACAGGCAATTTAGAGTCACCAGTTAACCTGCATGTCTTTGGAATGTGGGAGGAAGTCAGTCTACCCAAGCAGTGACCAATGTGTCTGTGAAGTGAAGCCAACAAGTACCAAAAACTGCAGTTCCTCAAACGTCCACTTGAGGCTGGCTCCAGAAGTGAGTCAGTCTCCATAAGTCCCCATGTTAAAATGTCCAACTTCACAGCAGAAATAAACATGTTTACAGCCTGGTACAAAAAACAGTTTTGGTCTCTATAGCTAATTTCCCCGTTCATGACAACTGTACTGAGGGTGAATTTATATAGAACTCACCTGTTCAAATGATATTAAGACTTAAAGTTATGCAGATTTAACAGTGTGGTCACTTTGATTGACAGGTAGGTGCTGTAACAGATAGCTTGTTTGAGCACCCAGGCATCATTCAGCCCGCCTCAGCTCCACTTCACCATCTTTGCCGATTTTTAAGATTAGCCGGGAGGTTGAAGAGACAGGACTACCAACATGGCAGTGGCCAGAGTCACCACACTGAGCTTTAACAGCTCTTCATAAACCTGCGGAGGACGTCATGTATACACTGTCCATTCTCTCTATTGTCAGTGGGAGTACCCACACAGATGGGAACCTCCTTTCTGTGAGGCAACAGTGCTAGCCACTGCACCACCGAACTGACTGATTTTAGAGGCAGGTGGTGTGTGGTGGCAGCTTTTGTTATCATCCAGTGGACTCATCAGAGTGAACACCAAGCCTGACAGCAGCTACTCATGGCTGTTAGCTGAAAGCTAACGGCTCAGAGGCAGAGCTAACATTAGAACACATTTACCACAGATATTACAGACAGCCATTGTTTCAAGTGACGAGGTCACCAAGCTCTCACCAGCCACTAAAAGTCAGTCCCAGATTTACTCTTGTCAGGCGGCTTCTTGCTCGCTCACTCTCTCCTTTTGTCTTCTTAGCTTCCTCCATCAACGTCCTCTTCAGTCTCTTCACCATGTCCATAGAGGCTGCTGAGTTACATTGCCCGCTCACCCAGCTCCAGTTCTGCACGACACCGGCTCTGTTCCCGGGTTTGTAAACCTCCTCTTCTTGGTGGTCCAAAACACCTCTAGTACAAACATTAACACTCTGCTCTGCTAGCCCAGCTAACGAACTGAGCAAACATTAGCTAACATTAGCAGCTACACTTGGCAGCAGTATAAAAATATGATCCAGTTTCACCGAAATCAGATAAATAGTTGGTGGTGTGTGACTTAGTGCTGTAAAGCGTTACGTACTTCTCCTGACCCGGAGCCCAAAGTTACATAGTGTGAGAACAGACGTACGAATGACAGAGACACCATTCACCTGATTACAAGTCAGTTAGTTTATGAAAGAAAAGTTACATGATGAGGATTTAAGTATTTTCACAGTGTGGTATTTTACTGATTTTACAAGTTTCAGTTTACCTTTGACGCTCAAACTGGTATCAGTATATGGTATATGGTAAATGGACTGTACATACCTAGCACCTTTCTAGTCTTCCGACCACTCAAAGCGCTTTTACACTACATATCTCATTCACCCATTCATACACTGATGGCAACTGCTCATCAGTTTTAGGAGCTAACCATCCATACACATTCACAGACCGATGGTGCAGCCTTCGGGAGCAATTTGGGGTTCAGTATCTTGCTTCGACATGCAGACTGGAGGAGTCGGGGATCGAACCGCCAGTCATCTGATTAGTGGTCGACCCGCTCTACCTCCGAGCCACAGCCACCCCATTTATCTGATGTGTTACCTGATCACAGGTCTGTGTTTATTGGTACTGGTTCACATGTGATAGATTAACATAACTTATAATTAGCTCCAGAGGAGAAGCTCGTTAGCAGTAGTCTGAGCTCGATGACCTCCTTGTGTGACCTCCAGATGTGGTCTGATCTGATTTCAGCGCGTGCAGTCCCTGTCTGTGTTATTCCAGCCAACAATAGTTGAAGAGATGGAAGTTTAAAGAAAGTAGGATGTCTGTCTGAATGGAGCTTTTGAATGGAGGACTGAATGTGTCTGAGAGGGAAGAAAAGACATTTCCATCTGATTATTCTTCTTCTCTAAAGTGTTAAAGTTTTTATTTGGTTCTGTTTGTTCTTCTCCCTCCTTCATTCTAACTTATTTCTCTCTTCTTCCTCCACTTTTCTTATTTCCTCCTGCTGCTTCGCGTCTTTCTCTCTCTCTCTTTCTCTTCCTCATTTCTCTTTTCTTCCATGTCCTCCTGCCTGCTCTGTGTTTTTCTTCCTTTCCTCCTTTTCATCCACCACATCCCCAAATCCTCATCCTCTTCCACTGCATCCGTATTGTCTTCCTCATAAGTCTTTTGTCTTCCTCTTCTCCAACACCTCCCCAAGTCCTCCTCTTTTTCCAGCTCATACCCTTCTCCTCTTCCTCCCCCTCTTCCGTCCTCTCCTCTTCCTCCTCCTTGTCTTCCTCCTCTTCCTCCCTCTTTTCTCCTCCTCCTCCCCTTCCTCCTCCTCTTCCTTGCTCTCATCCTCATCCTTCCTCTCCTTCTGTTCCTCCTCCTCCTCCTCTTCTTCCTCCTCCTCCCTCTCCTCCTGTTCCTCCTCCTCCTCTTCTTCTTCCTCTTCCTCCCTCTCCTCCTCTTCTTCCTTCTCCTTCTCCTCTTCCTTTCTCTGTTGTTCTTTGTTTGTGGAAACTCTCTAAAGTCAGAAAAAAAAAATCGTTCTCTTCCTCCATCAAATCGATGCAAATATTTTCATCTTCTCTCTTTCTCTTTACGTCTCTCGTTCCTTCTTTCTTTCTCTTTATTTTCCTCTTCTCCTCGTGTATATTTTTCTCTAAATAAAGGTGTATTCCCACCAAGAAATCAATGTGAATGCTGCCATCGATTTACGCTCTCTTTTCTCTCTTTTCTCTCTTTTCTCTCGTTTTTTCTTTTCCCGCCGAGTAAATGTGTCTTTTTCTGCTCTGAAATCAATACAAATATTTTACTCTTTTTTTACTCTCTCTCTCTCTCTCTCTCTGTCTGTCTCTCTCTCTCTCTCTCCCTGCCTCTCTCGCCCTCTCTCGCCCAGCAGCCGTCATTATGCAGCTGATTGCTGCGTTTAGCCTGGTAATTGAAATAATGAGGGAAGATTACCTCGCCGCTTTTAGTCACCTCGTCTAATCCACCAATCAGCTGTCAGCAGGTTGAGATAGAGAGGTGTGTGTGTGTGTGTGTGTGTGTGTGTGTGTACATAATGTATATGTGTAGATATGGATGTTTGTTGCCTATAGAAGCATGTTTGTGTGTGTGTTACATCTGCTGCCAACAGTGGGGAATCAGGAAAATCAATGATGCTGTGTTCCCTCAACATGACCGCCACAAACAACAAACCAGCTCAGTGTGTGTGTGTGTGTGTGTGTGTGTATCTGTGTAATGTTTCTGTTGTTGTCCTTTGATTTTTTCATGTTTATCTCAGATGTTTTCTGCAGAGATGTTGAACTCTTTCAGGCTCTGACGTAATTTTTGGGTTAATCTGAGCTCAGGGTTCTCTCACTCGCGTTCAAGCGACCAGGAAGAGGTCAAAGGTCATGGAACAAGTTCAAGTCGTTCAGACAGGATGAGCGGTACACGGAGAGGTGGAGGATATCTTCACTGTGCTCTTCCATGATTTAACTCATATTCAGGACGAAGTTACAGGATCTGGTCCGTTATACGCGCAGGAGAGTTGAAGGTGGAGGCAAACATACTACGTCAAATCTGAACACACAGACATCATGTGAAAGTCGTGTGGTTGATAAAAGTCCATAATTTCACTTTGAAATCATAGAAAAAGTCACTGCAGAACTTTCCTTAAGTTTTCTTAAGTCTCAAAGTGATCCAGTGATATTTGTCCGTACATCCACGGGTACTCTGCAAACAGCAGCTGCTGTGGTTAGTTCACTGTCTGTAATAACATCAGGACAGTGGACTGTCGGTGGTAGCAAACTCATTAGCACAGTTGCTAACAAGACAATAAATTGACAGTTTATTGAGAACACTTGTCATGATGTCGCTATGTTAGCTTCCTCCATATTGGACATGTGATTTAGTTTTAAGAAAAGTAACACAGACTGCAGCTTTAGCCTCAATCTCTTCCTCTTCCTCCTCCTCCTCCTCCTCCTCTTCCTCCTGCTGGCCGTCTTCCTCTGTTTCCTGAGACTATATCCTGTTTTGAAACATCTCACCTTTTCTCCACTTCACCTGATTTCGTCCTCATTTTACCACCCCTGTGAGGTCATTTGGTCCTCGTAAGAATACTTGAGCGACAACACAAACACATTTTCCATCTCTAACTTTGTGATTGTCCTTCTCTTCCCGCTGTGCATGTCCTCGTCTTCCTCCGGCCAGCCAGCTGAGGCCTGGAGGCTTCGTCTTTGTTCTGCTGCGAGTCGGCCGGTTTCCTCTCCTCCGTCCTCCATCCTCTCCCCCGCCGGGATAAGCTTTTAGCCGCGTCCTAGCAGCGCAGGCTAACCGCCACGCAGCAGCTCTCACCGGCTCCTCACTGTTCAGCCAAATGCCGCCACACAACACCATATAATTAAGAGCTCTGAAAGCGAACAGGCAAATGCAAAGCAATTTGGGACGAGGCGAGAGGCTGAGAGAGACGGGGGAGGAAGGAGGCAGTGGAGGGGAGGAGGACGGTGGCGAGCCAACAGCGGTTTCAATCTAATTGGACCATATCAATTTATTTCACATTTCTAAAATGTCACGCCTTGATGTGAAGCTAACCGAATTTGCATACTCACTGCGGTGTGTTTTTACCTCAGCAGCACAGTGTGGACGAAATAAATACAGACAGGAATAAATAGACCAGAAGCGACACAGAGGGAAATGCCACGGCCTTTTTCTCTCCGGCTGAACGCCACCGACCGGCGAGTACACGGCAACACCGCCGAAAACTCGCCTGACAGAGAGCTCGGCTTTTAAACACCAGGCGGCTGGTGAAGCTGACATTTCTACTGCAGAGGGAAGAGAAGGTACTCAACACAACAATCAGCAACGACAGCACAGCAATGACAACATAGCAACAACAACATTCAGCAAGAACAACCTGAAACAACAATCACTGAGAACAAGCAGCAAGAACAAGCAGCAACGACAACACAGCAATGACAACCAGCAACGACAACACAACAACAACAACATTCAGCAACAGCTGTTGCTGTTGCTGTGTTGTTGTTGCTGGTTGCTGTTGCCAGTTGTTGTTGTTAATGATAACATTGTGTTATCCGTAGTGTTTTGTGTGTGTCAGTAAAAGATCTGGATACTTCCTGTGGGGGCGGGGCTTGTGCAAGTGAACACACCTGATTAAGTTTAACAAGGTGTGTTCATTCAACTCTTTTTCTTCATCCACCTTCACCTCCATCTTTGAAACTCTCTTTACCGCTTCATCATCTCCCTCTCCCTCTCCTCTCTCTCCCTCTCTATTCCTCCCTCCCTCTGTCCCCCTCTCTCTCCCCTCTCTCTCTCCTCTCTCTCCCTCCCTCTCTCTCCCCTCTCTCTTCCTCCCTCTCTCCCTCCCCCTCCCTCTCTCCCCTCTTCCTCCCCCTCCCTCCCTCTCTCTCCCTCTATCTCTCTCTTCTCTCTCTCTCCCCTCTCTCTTCCTCCCTCTCTCTCCCCTCTCTCTCCCTCTCTCCCTTCCTCCCTCTCTCTCTCTCCCCTCTCTCTCCCTCCGTCTCTCCCCTCTCTGTCTCTCTCTGTTGATGGTTTTTCAATTCAAACCAATTAGAACTACTTATTTCTCAAGAGCTTAAAGTTCATCTCTTTCTGTCTCTTTCCGCCCAATTGCCTTACACACTCAAACACACACACATGCACACGCACGCACAGACACGCATGCACACACACACACACACACACACACACACACACACACACACACACACACACACACACACACGTTTTTAAGTCATTACTAGATGAGTGTTTAGCAAACAGAAGCTAAGAGCAGTTTGACATTTGACTCTGACAGACCTCGCTCTGCTGTCTTTGTCCTCCAGGAATGTGTGTGTGTGTGTGTGTGTGTGTGTGTGTGTGTGTGTGTGTGTGTGTGTGTGTGTGTGTGTGTGTGTGTACAGGCATGTGTTTAACGGAAAGTGAAAAAGAGTGCGCATGAGCAAGTGATTGCATGTTCTGTGCATTTGTGCATATGTGTGTTCATGTGTGCATGTGTGTGTGTGTGTTCATGTGTGCATGTGTGTGTTCATGTGTGTGTCAGTAGAGGTTGGGTTGGATCATGTATCCAGCACTCAAGGCAAAACTTGCCTCAAAGAGACAAAAGAAAGAGAGAGGTCAACAGCAGTGCTCTCTCTCTCTTTACATACATTCCTGTGTGCGTGTGCGTGCGTGCGTGCGTGCGTGCGCGTGCGTGCGTGCGTGCGTGCGTGCGTGCGTGTGTGTGTGTGTGTGTGTGTGTGTGTAGCCCCGCCCACCACCAGGCGTCAAATCACAGCACTGGGAGCTGTTGATTGACAGGTGTGTTAACAACTAAATGTGTGTTAGTTTACATACTCACACAGTATTTCAGTAAATGTACGCTGTTACCTTCTTCCACAGTGCAGCAGACACTTTTCTGAAACAGTTCTTGAACACACCGTTTCTTTACATGTTGTCTTGCATTTCCTGCCGAGACCTGTTTGTTATTAACAGATATATAAACACATGTTTGTTTACATAAATCAACAGTTCTATATTACAAATGAGCATTTTATTGACTGATTATAAATTCAACTATTGGCCTGTTTTCCTGCAGCGTTGTGAACAAACAACATTAAGAAACATTAAGGAGTCATTCACAGTCAGTCAGCATGTTATCCACCTGCCAATCATTTAAAACACATAAAGCACTGAAGCTGCCGTCACGGAGCAATCACTTGACACGCTTTGGTTCATTATTTTTTGACATTTATCAAACAAAGACATGAAACATAACGTCATGCTCTCATGATAATAATACAGTAAAATATAAAAGAACACACGCCGAGAAAAAGAGAAGTAATACAGCTCATCGACGCATCACGTGACCTTTTGATTAGAAGTGTTATTGATAAAGTGAAGTGGAGGTTCTCGCTGTGTTCATGAACGGTGGAGTGCTGCTCTTAATATTTCCAATTTAAATATCTCACAATATGACTGATTTCATATATGAGGACTAAAGTGTGATATGTGACAGTTTAACATGTGACTGTGACGCAGCCGCCTGCCTGACAGTGAACTAACCACAGACACTCCACTGTCCTGATGTTATTACAGACAGTGAACTAACCACAGACTACTGTCCTGACTTTATTACAGACAGTGAACTAACCACAGACACTCCCCTGTCCCACTGTTATTACAGACAGTGAACTAACCACAGACGCTCTTCTGTCCTGACTTTATTACAGACAGTGAACTAACCACAGACACTCCCCTGTCCCACTGTTATTACAGACAGTGAACTAACCACAGACGCTCCACTGTCCTGACTGTGTTACAGACAGTGAACTAACCACAGACGCTCCACTGTCCTGACTGTGTTACAGACAGTGAACTAACCACAGACACTCCACTGTCCTGACTTTATTATAGACACCGAACTAACCACAGACGCTCCACTGTCCCGATGTCATTGCAGACAGTGAACTAACCACAGACGCTCCACTGTCCTGATGTCATTACAGACAGTGAACTAACCACAGACGCTCCACTGTCCTGATGTCATTACAGACAGTGAACTAACCACAGACGCTCCACTGTCCTGATGTCATTACAGACAGTGAACTAACCACAGACGCTCCACTGTCCTGATGTCATTACAGACAGTGAACTAACCACAGACACTCTACTGTCCTGATGTCATTACAGGCAGTGAACTAACCACAGACGCTCCACTATCCTGATGTCATTACAGACAGTGAACTAACCACAGACGCTCCACTGTCCTGATGTCATTACAGACAGTGAACTAACCACAGACGCTCCACTGTCCTGATGTCATTACAGGCAGTGAACTAACCACAGACGCTCCACTGTCCTGATGTCATTACAGACAGTGAACTAACCAAACCAAACAGACAAACTTGATTATGTGACAATGAAGAGGGATCGATGCTAACTTTAGCTTCTGTTGTGCTGCATGCTAACACCTTAGCGTGTGTGCCACAATGTTAAGCACGTCTCACGTCACACTGAAGACAGTGTGATGTTTGAAATCGGCCTCGTGTGGCAGCTCAAGAGGTTCATACTTCCACGAATGCGTATGTGTTGGTGCGATTGTGTATTGTCATTGTGTGTGTTGTTCCTGTGTGAATGTCTCTATTAGTTAACCACAACCCAACCTGGTTTTATCATCCCTCTCTCTCTCTCTCTCTCTCTCTCTCTCTCTCTCTCTCTCTCTCTTTGAAGTGGAGGTGGAAAGCTGAGCCCAGCATTAGCCGTCTTGCTCGCCCCGGGGCCCGACACTAATATGTGAACGCTGCTGAAATGAACAATACAGCCTTTACATTCATTACACAGAGCCATCAGTCACTGTTTAAACTGAAAACTGTGTGTGTGTGTGTGTGTGTGTGTGTGTGTGTGTGTGGGAGGAAGGGGTAACATGGAGATCACACACAACCATTCACACAACACATGATACCTGTGCGTACATACACACATTTGTATTCATTGTTCCTGACATTCATATATAATACACGTAGACACAGACGCAGAGTCAGCTATTAAAACATCTAAATCATTCACGTGTCCCCGCGGCTGCTCCATGCTAACACCTTAGCATACTCTACATGAAGCGGTGGTTGGCTTTCTGCTAACTTTGATCTTCTCATATGTTAAAGTTCACATCAAACAGGAAGCAGAGTTCTATTTACGGTCTGAGGTATCGGGTGACTTGTTGTGGATATTACAGTAGCCAATAGGGAGTGTGCGTTACAACCGATACATAACTGCTGACTCCAGCTGTGGTCAGTCTGTCAGTGAATACAGTAGCCTACTGAGGTGGTTTTCTTGCCGGGTTTGGCTCCTGACATCTCAGTTCAGTTAACTACACAGCTAACGGAGCTAATGACAGTTAGCAGCTTGCTACGTATCAATCTTTCCATCATAAAGTCTGTAAATCACCTCGGTAGTTTAACGTTATTCCCTGTTTATCTCAGTGGCTGCTGAACCCGGTTCTGTTCTCGACCAAAATCAATGAATAAAGTTCTAAAGTTGTGCTTTTGTACAGTAAGCAGTGAGGCCCGGCCATAGATGACTGTAGCAGCCCTCAGGATCACTCATAGACTGTATCAAACAGGAAGCACTCCACTCTGGCGGCGTCAGAAGAGAAATTACAGTGTTCATCCCTCCGGTAGAGTTCACAGACTGTGTGATGCTCCACACCAACTCATATTTTAATTCTGTTGACCACGTGGACAAACAGGGTCTTGTAACGTTACACATTGTAAAAATTGATTTAAAGGTAGCGTCAGATTTAGGGGGCTCTAATTATAGATTATAACATTCTTTTTTTCATTAATCTATAATCAACTGAAAATAAGAATCGTTTATGTTACCTTAGAATGAGCTTTCTACAGTGGCAGAGTCCACCATGTTGAACCGCCATGTTTTTACAATAGCCCAGAACAGGGAAATATTTGGCCTACATATATTATGATTACAATACTTATGATCAAAACTAGCAAGTGGACAACTTTGCATCTTTCAGCCTTTTATTTCACCAAGCTCTCACCAACGACTCAAAGTCAGTCCCAGATTTACTCTTGTCCTGCGGCTTCTTGCTCGCTCACTCTCTCCTTTTCTCTTCTTAGCTTCCTCCGTCAACGTCCTCTTCAGTCTCTTCTCCTCTGTCATTATGTGCATAGAGGCTGCTGAGCCCGGTTACATTGCCCGCTCGCCTGGCTCCAGTTCTGGCACGACACCGGCTCCACTTTCCGTCAGCATTCCCCCACGCCCTGGGCTAACAAACCAGAAAACATTTTCTCCATAAAATATGATCCAGTTTCACCAAAATCAGTCAAATAGTTGGTGGTGTGTGAAAGCGTTACGTACTTCTCCCGACCCGGAGCCCAAAGTTACATAGTGTGAGAACAGACGTACGAATGACAGAGACACCATTCACCTGATTACAAGTCAGTGTAGCATCAACAGGATTTAACAGACGTTAGTTTATGAGAGAAAAGTTCATTTAACTCACCTGCACAAATTCACACCTGAACACACAGACATGCACACCTACACGCCCCTGCTCATCACTGCAAATTCCATCTCTTGAATGCACACACACACACACACACACACACACACACACACACACCTGTTGGGATGGATCGGGTTCAGGTCTTCAGAAAGTCGACATGTCGGCTCATTTCTTCTCCTCCCTCAAATTTACCCTCCATCTCCTTTGTTGTCTAACTTTCCTCCCCTGTGAGGAGACTTCAGCCCACACAAACATGACAGCCGACACACACAAACACACACACACACACACACACACACTCTTTCTTTTCAGCCGGTGTAAGATGTCACCTGAGTCGCTGTAATTACGCCCAGGGTGCTAATAGCGTTTCTCTCACCTCTCTGGGATCCAGCCAACGTTAACAGAAAGGTGTGTATGTTTTTGTGAGCGTGTGTGTGTGTGTGTGTGTGTGTGTGTGTGCGTGGCGAGGATGATGAGGCCTGTAGATAATGGGGTCAGTGTTGTCTTGTTCGGTTTTGAGCTTCTTTTTTTGTAAATTGGTTGAACTTTTTTTTTTTTTTTTAAAAGACGTTGAAGGTAAAGCAGGTGTGTGTGTGTACAAATATATAAATACACACTGCAGTGCAACGCATTGTAATACACACTGTGTGTATTACCACTGTATTCTACCTCCTCCACCACTCTCAAGTGGCAAGTACATGTCTAAATTAAAATATAAAGTACTTGTACTTTACTTTCCATTTTCTGCTTCCTTTTGCTCGACGACAGTAGCTACTTGTTACGTTGCAGAATTTTGCCTCATAAATGATGATGTATTATCATAGATTGAACTTTTAGCAGTATATAAAGGTGGTGGAGGTCATTTACAGATGGACAGATTGCTAACCACCGCTGGTTTCAGAGGTTGCGTTCGGTCCCAGGTCCAGCCGTGTTCACTGGAAGGTAGACGCTGACACTAGCTCATAGTGCTAGCTGCAATGCATAGCGGAAATGGGTATTGTAAATGCCAATCAATATCCGAGACAAGTCCCTCCCCATCTGACCTTTTGACATTCAGAAGATTGATTTTGGGTTTGAGTGTCACTTTAAGTTTCTCCATCTTTGGTGCAGACCTCAGAAACCTGTGACTACATCCCAGAAACCTTTGGGATACCTTTCCCTGCTGCCCTTCTCATCTTCTCCTCCTGGCCGGCAGCGAGACAAAAGGCTGCCTGTGTGCTGAAGGTTTGTTTGATTTGCTTGTTGAATTCGCGCCGTCGGTTCGAGTCAAAGAGTTGTTTTCATCGGTGGTGGAGGGAGGGCACGTCTGCTCTGTAATCAGAGCGAAAACAGTGCAGGAGGAGGAGGAGGACGAGGAGGAAGAGAGAAGGTATCTGTGTGGTGTTCATTCAGGAGGAGCGTTTGTTTTGTGGATGAGCATCAGCTCAGTGTCATCACCAACCAAGAAACATCCAATCAGATCTAGTCAGTACATGAGGAAAGTTTCTGTTTCATGGAGATACCAACATCATTAAAATATGTTTCTGTGTCAGAGAGACAAGTCACAAACACATCAGACACACAACACAACAACTGCTTCATCTTAGAGTTCTACAAATGCTCTTAAATCAACATTGTGTAACTTTTCTCTCAAATACTAACGTCTGTTAAATCCTGTTGATGCTACACTGACTTGTAATCAGGTGAATGGTGTCTCTGTCATTCGTACGTCTGTTCTCACACTATGTAACTTTGGGCTCCGGGTCGGTAGAAGTACGTAACGCTTTACGGCACTAAGTCACACACCACCAACTATTTGGGGGGAATGCTGACAGGAGTGGAGCCAGTGTCGTGCCAGAACTGGAGCTGGTCGAGTTGACAATGTAACCGGGCTCAGCAGCCTCTATGGACATAACGACAGAAGAGAAGAGACTGAAGAGGACGTTGACGGAGGAAGCTAAGAAGAGAAAAGGAGAGAGTGAGCGAGCAAGAAGCCACCGGACAAGAGTAAATGTGGGACTGACTTTTAGTGGTTGGTGAGAGCTTGGTGAAATAAAAGGCTGAAAGACAGACGTCGAGCTGGGCTGACTGCTGTTGGACTAGTAAGTAATATTAGCTGGCTGCTATGTCTTGTGTTGTTGACCTTGCTTGATGTTTGGCTGTTAGCAAAGTTGTCGACTCGCTAGTTTTTGATCATAAGTAATGTAATCAGAACAAATACACGTGTACAGCTGAACATATCAATAGCTGTACACGAGCTTCTCCGTGTGCGAGAAGCTGAAGACGATGCTGAGCTCCACCTCACCAACTCAGTGAAATCCTGCTTTTACATGAATGCATGACGGGACGTTTTACTGCTTTAATACTTTAAATACATTTTACTGAGTATACTTGCATACTTTTACTAAAGTAACTGGATATTTTTACACTGTGGTAGTACTTTTACTGCAGTGCAGGATCTGAATACTTCCTCCACCAGACGCCTGAACGCAGGAGGATGATGTTTCAGACGAGGAAGAGACTGACAGTCAACACACATGCACACACACACAGACACACACACACACAGACACACACACAAAGCTCTCTTTCATAAAGAGAAATCTTCTTCCTCTTCATCAACTCGTTGTGAAAGAAACTCACCTGGAACAAGAACCTGTCACAAACACATCAACACACACACTCTCTCTCTCTCTCTCTCTCTCTCTCTCACACACACACACACACACACACACACACACACACACACGCACACACACGCACACACAGTGAGTCTTTATCAGTTTCAGACAGGTATGTCCTGACAGAGAGACTACAGACATAGTTGGCATGAAGACAGACCACAACACTACAGCTGTGTGTGTGTTTGTGTGTGTATGTGTACTGATGTGTGTGATGATGATGTGTGTGTGTTCATAACTGTCTCATAACTAATCAACAACACTTAAAGCACATCAGCCTTTATGTCTTTCAGCCTTTTATTTCACCAAGCTCTCACCAACCACTAAAAGTCAGTCCCAGATTTACTCTTGTCCGGTGGCTTCTTGCTCGCTCACTCTCTCCTTTTCTCTTCTTAGCTTCCTCCATCAACGTCCTCTTCGGTCTCTTCTCCTCTGTCATTATGTCCATAGAGGCTGCTGAGCCCAGTTACATTGTCCACTCGCCCAGCTCCGGTTCTAGCACGACACCGGCTCTGTTCTCTGCTCCCTACCAGGTTAACAAACTGAGCTGCAGCTCCAGTTTACTTTACTGTCCATCAGGAAACTCTGTAAATCTTCTTCTTCTCTTCCACTTGACTTCCTCCTTTAACTAATTTTATCTCCTTTCCTTGTTCCCTCCCATCCCTCTATCTCTCCTTCAGCACTCTTTCTGTAACTGCTGCTGACCTTGGACCTCTGTTGTCTCACAGTGAGGGTGTGTTTGTTTCGCTGGCCTGGTGCTGCCATGTTTGTTTCACAACAGCAACGTTTCTTTTCTTTTTTTCACTCTGACGCCTTCGACGCTTCAACACCGCGGTCATGAAATCTGAGAAATTAATCAGAGCTATTGTTCTTTACTGTGTGTGTGTGTGTTTGTGTGTGTGTGTGTGTGTGTGTGTGTGTGTGTGTGTGTGTATGTGTGTGTGTGTTTACATGCTATCAGTTTCCCTGTGTTTGGTTTTGTTTGTACTGTGTTTTTCATGTCTCTTAGGACAACAAAACAGGCACTCTTTGTGTGTGTTTAGTGTGTATTGTGTGTGTGTTTTGTGTGTATTTTCATACTTTGTCGCTCCCCTCAGGTGTTTCTGTGACTTTTTATCCTCTCTTTAACTTCTGAGTGGATAAAACTTTATTAATCTCTGATCGAGGATGGATCACAAACACTGTTTGAACCATTAACAAGTAAGTAAATAAGAGAAAGTATACAACTTTTTACTCCGCTACATTTGAATGATCCATGTCCAATGTCACGTCTGTCATAAATCACAGAAAACAAGAGTTGCTGAGCGACTGCTGCCTCAAATCGGTTAGTTTGTTTTTAATTGTGTGACTTTGTTGTTTCTATTAATGACCCAGATTTAGTTGCTGCAGTTCGAGGACCAGAAACTCTCAGTGAGGTTTTAGTCAAGTCAATGAGTCTGGTGGCTTCAATAAAACCCTCAAATTCCACCAGGCATGGATGCGACACGTTCTGTGTGCACCACGGCCATTCTAGTCAATGTTTCATGTTTCAAACCCCACCAGCACCGCCGCAGTCCGGTTCTGAAGCGTCCCAGGAAGCGGGCCTCTGTTCAGCTCTGCATGCACAAATACGTGTTCTATTTTTGACACCACGAGCAGCTCGAGCTAACAGGAAGCCAGACACAAAAACAGCATAGAGAATCCGGTCGATTTTCAAAATAAAACACCCTGTGCAAACTGCCGGTCATAAAAACAGACAAAAGCTAAACAAATTAGAGGAAGTAGCATATTAGGTAGTATATTTGCACATTTAGAAGCACATAAACCAAGAAAATGACCAAATCTGAGCAAGTTAAGAAAGTAAACGCTTCTAAAAAAAATACTCTAAATACAGCGTACTGTCTGTATGATATTGATTTTTTTTTTTTTTTTTTTTAGCTTCTCTTCTATATCAACCATACTCCAAATAACACAAACTAGCTGAATAAACTATTTAGAAACCCTCCTGATCAGCTGAAAAATGCATCGTCATAAAGCTGAAGACAGACTCGGGGTTCCTCCTGATGATTTAAGTTATTAGGAGTTCTCACGCAGACAAACGGACTGGCCTGATCACAGTTTTCAGTTTTTTCAGCAGCGTCTTCTGTTTTATTCAAACACGCGGCCTGTTCCTCTGTTTCACGCAATCGCTCTCCGTTTACACAAACTCAGCTGAAACGCAACCTCAGCTCGTCTATTTACATATTTCCCCTCGCTAAGTACATGTGTGTGTTGTTCTTTCTCTGGCCACAACAAAACAAGCGCTCCCTTGACTTTTCTGTGTCTATTGACATACTTCCTCTAAATTACCTGTGTGTGTGTGTGTGTGTGTGTGTGTGTGTGTGTGTGTTTCCCTTTTTCTCCCTCCACAACACAAACCAAGCGCTCCCTCCAGGTCTCCACCGTGCGCGTACCTGTCAGCCTCGGCCGGCTTGTTTACATACTTTGCGGCTCTAAGTACATGTGTATGTTTTCACAGTGTTTCCTTTCTTTGGGTACAACAAAACAAGCGCTCCTCTCTTGAACATGACAGCTCGCTCTAAAGCTAATGTCGCCCTCGGGGGCCGAAGAGGAGGAGGAGGAGGAGGAGGAGGAGGAGGAGGAGGAGGAGGAGGAGGAGGAGGAGGAGGAGATGATTCATAACGTACCTGCCATCCTGTCAACATACACACACACACACACACACACACACACACACACACACACACACACACACACACACACACACACACTGCCTGCAGGGACAATAGGTGCTGTTGCTTTTAAGGGTGAGTCCAACCTGGATCGTCTTACGTTCCCTCTCTCTCTCTTCAAGTCATTTGTACTCCTCCCCCCTCCTCCCCCCTTCCACCATCATTAACAGCTAAAGTTACTCCCCCCTCCTCCTTCACCTCCCTCCCTTCGACCTGCAGCCCTCCCCCCTCCCTCCTCCACCCCTCCCTCCAAGCTAAACACACTCGTCACTGTCCTAAGTGAGTGTGTGTGTGTGTGTGTGTGTGTGTGTGTGTGTGTGTGTGTGTGTGTGTGTGTGTGTGTGTGTCCATAGGTATGTGCGTGTTTTTCCCGGGAAACTCCCATCATTTCCTTCAGAGATAAGATTTTTTTTTTAATATGTTAAAGGGCCAGTTCAACTTTTCCAGCAAATTTCCAGCTTCATTAAAAAAATCCTGAAAGTTCTCCTCGAGCTGTGGCACGCCCCGTCATCTCGATCGTTTGGTGTAAGATGATCATTAAACTCAGTCTGAGCTGTCTGAAGTCTTTTTCTCGTCTTGACGTTCCAATAAAATCAAACATGTTTAATATTATTTGAGGTTTTTGGTCTCGGATCGTTGTCAATGACCAATCAGCACTCTCTCTCTCTCTCACACATGAAGATGACTCTGGTTGAAGTCTCAGTTCTGTTGGACCGTAGAAAAGGTGGAGATCGACGGAGGAGTGGAGTGAGTGAGTCTCTTTGACGTGTCCTCACTTCTGAACCACAATTGAGTGGAGAAGAAGTGTACAGAAATCACTGCAGCCCTCGAAATGCACACACAAACAGTTCAACAGATTTTCTTAAATTTCCACCATGATGGGAAATAATCTCAAAATAAATCTAGTTGCTGTGAGAGTCTCAATCTTTGTAAAATCATATGAACTCTGTAACATTTGACAAACTGTCTTTAGATGGGAGAGTGTGTGTTGGCCTCAGTCTTGTAAAATCCCGACACACACGTGACAGAAGGTGAAGTAAGAGTGTTTAGAGTCTGTGTTTAATTCAGCGTGTATCTGATCTAGGGATCGACCAATTATCGGCCTGGCCGATAATATCGGCCGATATTCTGCATTTTTGCGATCATCGGCATCGGCCGTTTTTTTCACCGATAACCGATAAAATTAATTAATGTATTTTAAAACGCGCTCCTTTGGCTCTGATGCAGCCGTCTCTGCCTGAAGTCACCACTCTCTTGGCTGTGTACCAATGTCCCGCCCACAGCCCTCACTGATTGGCTGTCTCACTTGTGCCAAGTAGCCAATCAATCAACACAGAAGCTTCTACATGCAGTGCCACTGCCTGTAGCAAGTATAAGGGAGGAAAACCTGCAGTTTGGCTCTTGAGATTAAAACTTTTCACAACTTCAACACGGGGTAGGCTATTTAATGATGGCCCACCGCTACATTATAATTGCCGCGACCGCTTTAGAGCTGGGGCCAGACGCACAATAATAATAATAATAATAATAATAATAATAATAATAATAATAATAATAATAGGAGACCTTTACGGTTATCATTACTTTGTGGGAATAATTAATCTCCTAACGTGTCTCAGCCCGTGGGGCGGCTCCCGGTTTATCAATAAACAACACCCGAGGTGATTATAGCCTATAAGTTTAACACCACACGCTAACGTGTCCTTGTTTGTTTTCAGTTGCCTCTCCCTCAGCGCTCATGCTCTCACTACACTATGATCACACAGAATAGATGTTAAATATTCGTCTGTTTGCCGGTCACTCGTAAAGTCCAGGGAAATGATGGGCCATTTCAATGAATCAAGCAGCGAGCACACGTCGAGTTTTTTTCAATCAATAAATTTACCGTCGCGTCTACAACTCACGTGTGTAAAGTAGCCTTTATTGTTTGCATTTACAATTGCCAAGTGCCTTATTCTTATTTATGTAATATGACATACAGTTCTAAGCACAAGAGTGTACATTTAATGTTCTGAGATTCCGAATATGACTTCATTTCTCTGAATAAATAAATATAATAATACATAAGGAACTATAATTGAAAAACTGAAAGTTGTGTCTTTATTTACTCATTATGCTGTTTTATGTAAAATTTTAATCTGAAAAGTAACTATTAAATCTATAAAATGAATGTAGTGAGCCAAGGTTCCAGCCACCAATGGCCTTAACTTTACAAAAAGTTAAGGCCATTTTTTACATTTATTACTGCAAATAAATATCGGTTCTACATATCGGCTATCGGTTTCGCTTGGTTATTAATAATCGGTATCGGTATCGGCCCTGAAAAATCCATATCGGTCGATCCCTAATCTGATCCACCAACCAGCTCTTATTTTAGTGAGAAATCTTCATGTTTGAAACAGTTCACCTCATTACTACGGCCGTCTAACACTAAAATAATGCTTGTCTAACACTAAAATAACGCTGGTAGAGAGTTGAGTTGTTGAGTTGTTAAGAAAACAAAATCCAAAACATAAAGTTTGTACACAAACACAGTTTATTTTTATGGATTATATTGATGCTGAATTGACAGTCAGACTGTTGACATATGACGTCCTTTATCTCGTGTTTGTAGAGTGATGTGTTTTTACGGACACGTAATGAATTGTTCAAATGTCATATTTCTTAAAGGGAGTTTGGTGTCATATTTTACCGGACAGTGCAGGGAGCTTTAGTTTAATTCAAACTGATAATTGGAAAATAGTCAGTGAAGTGAGAGAAATTAATCAGAGCATGCAAACAGATGTTTAACATTTGTTTCTTCCTCCATTTATAAAACCGAATCAGGGTTTTATGCATTTGACCTCTGGAGTCAGGATGTGTTTAGCCTAGCTTAGCACAAAGACTAGAAGTAGGGGGAAACTGCTGCCCTTGTTAAAATGTCCCTCTTTGGACAGCATTCTCTGTGCAGTTGAACCTGCAGATGTCTCCAGGTGATTCCCACCTTTATTAATGACCCAGATTCAGACCAGCGACCTGCAGCCCCTCAAACCTCTTTTCTCCCTTCACCTTTCCCACCATCCGTCCCCTCTCGGGACCCCCCTGTTCTGTAAACAGCAGTTTGGTGGGAAAGTTTGGCCCATCCGTCTCTCTTCCTGTCAGGTAAGATGAGACGAGGCGGCTGCAGTCCGCTGATCGATCGTCTTCTGCTGCAGACCGCTGTCAGACGTCTTTTTCTTATACTGCTGCTGCAGCATCCACCTCAAACTACACCTGTACACAAAATGACTGGTTATTTTACAGGAAACCACAGAGAGGTAATAAAATAGCCTCAGTGCGGCTACTGTAAAATGATATCCAAAGGAAAAAACAGTTAATATCTTTGAAAAGTAAAGAACATCAGAATCAAGAACAGTCAGCAGGCTGTTTATGTTAAAATCGAGTTTCTCGACACAAATATGAACTTTATTCTAAGAAAAGGGAAGTCACATTATTTTAAATAATGCATGAGGAAGGAACACAGTTTCTCTGTTACAAATTAAAAGTTACAGTCTTACTTGGTATGCCATGACCATTAGCATATGGTGGCCAATGCAAAAACAGTATAAAGAATGGACAGCATATCCGTGACATCACCCACAAGTTTCTGAAGAGCCGTTGTGAAGCTCAGTGTGTCGGCTCTGGCTGCTGCCATGTTGGCAATCAAAGTGTCCACACTGTTAATTCTTCATAACTTTAAGTCTTAATATAATTTGAACAGGTGAGTTGTATAAAAATTCACCCTCAGTACAGTTGTCATGAACGGGGAAATTAGCTATAGAGACCAAAACTGTTTTTTGTACCAGGCTGTAAACATGTTTATTTCTGCTGTGAAGTTGGACATTTTAACATGGGGACTTATGGAGACTGACTCACTTCTGGAGCCAGCCTCAAGTGGGCGTTTGAGGAACTGCAGTTTTTGGCACTTTCACATCGCCTCCACTTTACAGCCACGGAGGTTGCCGCTTGGGCTAATGTTAGCTAATGTTAGCAAACTTTAGATAGATCCTGTGATAGATATACAGTCCGGCTCACCATTATTGGCACCTCTTCATTTTTTGCATAACCTCTACAATATCTTCAGAAATAAATGGAAGTACCAAATTTATATCATCAGGATCTTTTAATTGGAGGTCCAAAGTAATTTAACAAAGAAAATTGTTTTTTTCAATTTGCATATTGTTATTTCAAAGAAGAAATAGAAAAAACAGCATGTGCAGCAATAATGGCACCCCTCTTTAATATTTGGTTGCACACCCTTTGGCAGTGATGACAGCCTCCAAACGTTTCTTGTAGCCATCTATAAGCTTCTTGCACTTCTCAGCTGGTATTTTCTCCCACTCTCTTTGCAAATTGTTCAAGCTCTTGAACGTTTGCAGGTTTCTTTTCCCCAATGGCAGATTTCAGCGTGCTTTTGGATGTGTGCTTTGGGTCTTTGTCTTGCTGGAGGACCCATGATCTTCGACTCAAACGAAAGTTTGAGTTCAAAGTTTTCTTACACTGGGTAGGACATTTCTCTCTAAAATCTCTTGATAATTCTCTGATTTCATGAGTCCTGTGATACGGTCAAGGCCTCCAGTACCAGATGCAGCAAAGCAGTCCCACAGCATTATGGATCCTCCACCATGCTTAACTGTTGGTAGGGTGTTCTTTTCCTTGTAGGCTTCATTGCGTCGTCTGTAAACAAACTGTTGGTGTGCATTGCCAAAAAGCTCTATTTTTGTTTCATCTGTCCACAGAACATTTTCCCAGAAGGATTGTGGTTTGTCCAGGTACTCTTTGGCAAAGATTAGTCGTTCCTTTTTATGTCTTTTCCTCAGCAATGGTGTCTTCCTTGGCCTTCGCCCATGAAGCCCTGTTTGGTTTAGTGTGCGGTGTATGGTACTTGTTGAAACCATGACCCCAGACTGTTCCAGGTTGGCCTTCAGGTCTGTGGATGTTTGACGTGGTGTTTTTTCCACCATTTGCACCAACCTTCGAAGACTTCTCTCATCAATTTTTCTCTTCCCCCCACGTCCAGGGAGGTTCTTGACAGTTCCATGCTTGGCAAACTTCTTAATAACATTATGCACTGTTGAAACAGGGATACCAAGGTCTTTGGAGATGGCCTTATACACTTTGGAGGTCTTGTGTTTGCTAATTATTGCACTTCTGATGTCCTCAGACAGCTCCTTTGTCTTCACCATTGTGACAAAGGAACAGGGGATAACAGATGGCTTTTTAAAACATGGAAGTCATCATTCATTGGCTAATTCATGTCACATGGGCACAGACAATTTATCACAGGTGATTCTCATTTGTGATTTACCACAGGTGAGTCACAATGTGTTTCCATACTGATTTACAGCAAAGGGTGCCAATACCAGTGACACAGCAAGCTTTAAGTTTTTCTATTTTTTCCTCCCATTGTTTATTGTTTTAAATTGTTGTTTATCATTTGCTCTTTTGTATCAAACACGAGTTCTCTATAGAAAAGAAATGTTTCACATGATTAATTTTTTTCAGAAGATATTCCACATTATGTACTTAAACTTCATGGGTGCCAATAATGGTGAGCAGGACTGTAGAAACACAGATACCATGTCCATGATTTGAAATTCAAAATCACCCATGTGGAGACATAGATTTCACCGGACAGGAAGAGTATGGACACTTTTAATCTGAACTTAGCTTAAGTAACTATAGTGGAGTACAAAGTACAATATATGCCTCTGAAATGGAATCGAGTAACAAAGTTATTATGTATCTACAGTGGCGGAGTCCGCCATGTTTCTATAGTGGCCCCGAATGGACAAATCAAACATTGGCTCTAGATAAGTTTCATGTTTTTCGCATGTTCTGCAGCCACCATAGTTTCTCCTTCACACTTGGAAGGAGATGTGAAGTGAGGTAATCACCTCTAGGTGCCACTAAAGCCTACACACTGGACCTTTAAAGAGAATCAAGATGGAGTCTAAGGTGGATTTTTACCTGAAACTGAACGTAAACTGGACACTGTGAATCAACAAAGTTTTCTGAAATTTGATGTTTAAATATGCAAATGAGGCATTATCTGATGTAACTTTTGGTGAAATCTACAGACACAAACAGTAGTGGTAGTGTTTTATGTGTTTTGTTATAAACTCAGTTTTTCTATGTCCTCCATCCTGTCAGTCACTGTGAAATATCATCATACAAACCTTCAGACTCCTGACTCAAGCTTTAATCGTCTGTTTTTGTTCGTCTCGTGTTTTGGCGATAAGCACTGGCTGCTCTTCAGGGTACAGGGAGTTTGGCGACACTAATCCTCAGCACCTGGCTGATCTGACACCAACATGACCTGAGACACACAAACACCTGAAGGTTCACACCGGAGGAGACTGAGCCAAGCCAAGCCGGGAAAACAGACCGAATCGGAACGAACTGGACCACGGTGATCCAACAGAACTGAACCGCATAAGAAATGTCTGATTACACGAACATAACCCACAAGATCAACCTGCATAAAACTGGACCTAGCTATAATGCCAGTTAGCATGAGGATGATTGCTAATGAGTGTTGATTCTCACTTGAAATTGACTCTAGAAATGTAAGACAAGTCCAAGTTAAGTGTCATGCCTTTTGAGAAATGTCCAACTTAAGTCACTTGAGTTAAGTCTAATGTCATTCAAGTCAAGACTACCTTAGGTGTCATGTGTTTCAAGGCAATGTGGTGACAAGTCCAAGTTATTTGGGGGGATGAAAAAGTCGAGCCATTCAGGACAACACAAAGTTAAATCTCGAAGTTAAGTCTCCAGTTATCACAGAAAAAAGTTATATTATGAAATAAGACTCCCATCTTTCAAGAGGAATCCAAGACAAGTCCAAGTTAAGACTTGTCCCCCAGGACAAGTTCAAATTTCTCAAGCTCCAGTTTAAACCTCCACCCGACTTTCAGACCTTCATGTTTGATTTCAGCCTCAGAAAATACACACCATTTACTGCGGTCATGTACTTTAGTACAATTTTGAGGTACTTGTACTTTACTTGAGTATTTCCATTTTATACTACTTTAAAATATTGTACTTTTTACTTCACTGTATTTCTTCCAGAGTTATAGTTTCTCTGATTCATTATTAATTCAAAATATAAATCATGAATTATGATATATTATGACAAACTAACTTAGCAGCAGTTTATAAAGTCATTAAAATGAGCTGCAACATTAATGTGTCAATACCTTTAATCCAACTTTTAAAAAAACATCTGTGCTTCTTCCTGCAGAGCGCCGAGTGAAGCTTAAAACTGAGTTTAACTTCATCTGCTGACAGTTTGGACACAGACGCACTGCTGTGGGCAAACACACACACGCACACGCACACACACACACACAGCTTATAAAAACACACAAGTAATGAAAGACAAAACAGAGACAGACCGGTACAGATTAACACATTCAGTTGTGTGTTTAAAGTGAAAACTCTGTTTCTGCTCTTTGTGAGTGTTTCTGATCCACAGTGTGTCTCTGTTTTGGGTTTCTGTAGAGAATATTTGTTTTGGTGTGTTTTATATTTAAGACGATGCAAGTCGTGGTGGAACAAGTACTCACATGTTTTACCTCAGTAATACCACATTCCTTCTGAGTTCAGTTTGAAACAAGGGAACTATTTTTGGTTAATTTGTGACAAGATTCTGTGCTCGATAGATTTTTTTCATACCCTACATTTATTACTTACTAGTCCAACAGCAGTCAGCCCAGCTCGGCGTCTGTCTTTCAGCCTTTTATTTCACCAAGCTCTCACCAACCACTAAAAGTCAGTCCCACATTTACTCTTGTCCGGCGGCTTCTTGCTCGCTCACTCTCTCCTTTTCTCTTCTTAGCTTCCTCCATCAACGTCCTCTTCAGTCTCTTCTCCTCTGTCATTATATCCATAGAGACTGCTGAGCCCGGTTACATTGCCCGCTCGCCCAGCTCCAGTTCTGGCATGACACCGGCTCCGGTCCCCATCAGCATGTCCCTGTGTACCGGGCCTGTAAACCTCCTCTTCTTCCCGGCGGTCCAAAACGCCTGTGGTACAAACACTAACACTTCCCCGGTGCTCTGAGCTCACAGTCCAGGCAGCCCGGCTAACAAACTGAGCTAACATTAGCTAACAGCAGCTACAGTTGGCAGCAGTTTACTTCACTGTCCATCAGGAAACTCTGTAAATCACAGAGAGTTGAGGCGGAGCAGCCGGAGGACATCAGAGGGAAAAGCAGAAAACATTTTCTCCATAAAATATGATCCTATGATGTAGTCCATATGATGTACTTCTCCCGACCCGGAGCCCAAAGTTACATAGTGTGAGAACAGACGTACTTAAGTAAATTAAATGCATCTTATCAAGTTAATATATATTGATGATGTCATCAGAGAGGTTTTCTTTTAGCTGATATTTCTGTCATTCCTCTGGAGAACTCACTTCTTCCTTCATGCTTCATCTTTCTTTACCTTCTCACCACCAAACAAAGCAGACAAAACACATACTCTCACACACTGAGGTAGAAAGACATTCACAGAAAGAAAGAAAGAAAGAAAGAAAGAAAGAAAGAAAGAGGAGGAAGGGGGGGGGGGACTTTTAGCCAGGAGGCCAGAGGTCAGGGGCCCTTAAACCAACACTTTGGCCTTCCAAAGCTCACAGCAATTACCTCTCAGACACTCACACACACTCAGTTAGAGGCAGAATAGACTCAATTCAACCTGCGGCACCAATTAATGGTGGTGGAAATGGCTGAAAGAGAGAGAAGAGGCCATGGACACAATCAAGGTCACTCACTGAGGGGCCCCGGACCCCTCGATCCACAGATAGAAAAGACGACAGAGGACGAATTTAAGAGTGTAAATTAACTCTCTTTTTCCTCGTCCCTCTCTGCCGGAGCGAGTCGGTGTCTTTTCAGAGGGATAATGAGGCCGTCTTTACGCCACAGATCAGCCAGCACAATGCCACACATCCACGCCATGTGACACACTCGTCTCACCTTCGCCGCGCTAACCGTCAATAATTGGCTGTTTTGCATATAGGAGTCTGGTGCATGGGTTGTTTTAACAGGAATGCTGCTGAACAGACACAGTGTGATATCATCAAACAACAGATAACAGCATGGACACGTTTATTTATTTATTTATGATTATTTTTGCAGATATTTCCAGCTGATCATTTTCCAAATTGTCCATTAGTCTTTAGATTGATTTCCATCTTTCAAGGCAACGTTTGGTTTCACTTCATTTCTATGAAAATCAACTTCCAGAGACCTGAAACTGACTCTGTGCATAATGTCTGGACAGGCAGGGCAATTTTTATAGGTCCAGTGTGTAGAATTTAGTTGCATCTCTTTGTGTAATTGCTGCATTGCAATCTCCTCACATCACCCTCACCTCCCTAGTGTAAAGGAGAAACATCTCTTGAAAGGCCCTGTCTAGAGTCACTGTTTATTTTTTCTGTTCTGGCTACTGTGTTTCAACATGGTGGCCTCCATGAAAGAGGACCCGCTCCCTCTGTAGATATAAAAGGATCATTTTTAAGTAACAAAAATAAAAAGATTCTTATTTTCAGGTGATTATACATTCATAAAAACATAGTTATCAATATAATTTGCCTTATATGCCTTATTCTGAAAATATAGTCCCAAAATTTTACACACTGTGCCTTTAAAGAATAAATATGCAACGTCCAGTTAGACTTTCAAAATAAGGCTTTGGTGATTGCACTTTGGTGAGGTTCAGGAAAAGATCGTAATCATGCCTGATATAACTGAATACGTTATAAAAATTAACTCACGTCACTTAAAAGAAGTAAACATTTTTCTTCCTGGGAGGGATAGAAGGAGAAGACTGAAGTAAGGAAACAATAGTAGGTGAACAAATGAGGTGATAGGAAACGGAAACACATAGTGGAAGCAGGGCAGGAGGACCAGGAGCGAGTACTGAAGGAAAGGAGGCGGTAATAAAGGCAAAAAGGAAGATGGATAGGAAAGGAAGAGGAAGTAAAGGAGAGTAGGAGGTAGGGAAGGATAGGATGCAGTAGGAAAGGAAAAATGTCAAAGGAGAACACAGAGAAGGAGAGTGTGATGTAGAATAGAAAAAAGAGTAAGTGGTGACGGAGGAAAGAAAGACTTAGAGGAGGTAGTGTCAGATAGGGAGGGACTTTTCGTGGATAGTGATTGTGTGTGTTACACGCCCACCACTATGCAACTAACGCTATGAGCTAGTGTCAATGTCTACCTGTCGGACCCGACACTGACCACAACCTCTGAAACCAGCAGTGGTCAGTCTGTCAGTGAATACAGTAGCCTACTGAGGTGGATTTCTGGCCGGGTTTAGCTCCTGACATCCCGGGGCTGAGTCAGTTCAGTTAGCTACAAGGCTGGCCGAGCTAATGACAGTTAGCGGTTCATTGCTTATCAATCTTTCCATCATAAAGTCTGTGAATCACCTCAGTAGTGTAACGTTATTCCCTGTTGGTCTCAGAGGCTGTGCTCGAAACCAGTGCGGTCTGGCTGCTGAGCCCGGTTCTGTTGCCTGCTAACAGCAGATTCAGCTAGCATCAGTTAATTAGCAATTAGCTACTCTACCAAGTGGTCAGGCTAAAGCTATCTGTCCATCATAAACTGTGTGAATCAGAGAGTTGAAGCTGAGCAGCTGGAGGACATCAGAGGGAAAAGCAGCAAATATATTGTGTGTAAAATCTGATCCAGTTTCACCAAAATCACATACATGTATTATCATTATTATCGGGAAACGACAAACTCTAAAATATCATGAAGAATACCTGAAAATACTAAAAACATGACTTTATGTCACTGTTGGGCCAGATACTGGAGGATAGAGGACAGATGGGAGAAACACACTGAAACATCAAGTTTGGGAACTTTAAAATTTTATCATCCTCCTTTCTATGTGTGTTTTCAGAGCAATTATGGGAAATGGAGGCAGGTCAGGCTCCCTCAAAGGATCGGCCGTCCAGCCTGTAATCACATGCAGTGTGTGTGTGTGTGTGTGTGTGTGTGTGTGTGTGTGTGTGTGTGTAAAGGCAGTATTCATACACACAACCTCGTGCTCCCATGTGCTCATTTACGCAGACATACATAGATGTATATGCATGTGTTTACACGTTCACACACTTATATATGCACGGACACACACATGGATTCACAGACTTGCTGTGTGTGCGTGTGTGTGTGTGTGTGTGTGTTGGTTTCAGTATTAAAAATGTGGGTAAATATCAAAGGTTCAGATCCCATCACACACACACACACAGTGACACACACACCCTCGGGGTGACACAGTGTGTGTCGGCAGTGTTAATGTATTCATGTGACTTCTGTCTGTGTGTAACTTCAGATTGACACTCTGACACAAACAGACTTTATTCTGAAGCTGCGTCCAGGTCCAGTAACAGATACACGACAAACACAAAGCTTTTAATTTAGCAGATCCTCCACTTCCTGTTTCAGTGTTTCAGGATTGTTCTGGTTCTGGTTCTGTGTGTTGAGTGACTTTGGTGCTAACACGTTAGCATTCACTATGACGGGTGATAATCATGTCGCAGCACTGTTAACACTGAGGTACCCAGTGATTATGAGATCTTTATCTCATAACTGTGAGAAGAGGAAGATGTGATTAACAGCCACCTCAGGACCGTGATGACACTTCCTGATTTAATTTGCTTTAATTTCATGCTTGGTTGGAGACATGAAGGCCTCGGCAAGTCGAACTCAGGAGTAAAGAATAATAGATTTAAAAACGGAGGCCAAAGTTTATCTTCCGGATATTCTATGTTTGAAAACTACAGAGACTTTGGTGTAAATGACTTGCCAACTTAAAGCTACTGGGTCCTCACATCTCCGAAAATGTTAAATGTGCAAATTTTCAGTCAGAATAATTTTTCTAAGTCTATCACATATTTAACAGTTTCTTCCTGTATCATTTGAAATGGTACTCTACATGCAAATATTGTAGTAAACACTAGGTTCAGAGATTGTAGCCGCAATGCTAACATTTAGCATACATTATACTGAATTATAGTTGCCTTCATTCAAAAATAAAGCACTAATGCTTTCTACTCTTTATACATGTTAACATTTTATACTATTTTGAATGACAGTAGGCTACATGTGTGATATAACCATCGTATATGTTGAGTGATAGCTAGCATAGCTCACACTCACACAATCATTCAACAATATAGACATATAAAAAGTATATAATGTAATAAAAAAGTACATACCACACAAACATATTAAGACAATATAGTATAATAAGTGTGGTATATAAAATATAATACAGTATCAGTAGCCTGTAGACGTACTTATTGTGTCCTTAGTGTGAGTTCTCACTCTGACATTTTCCCAGGACACGTGTGTTGTAGTTGTAAGACAGAACATGAACCCCCTTAGCTGATAGATTGGTCTTAATATTTACTGATGAACTTTAATCACCAGATCTAAATGAGACACAGTCGTCTGTCTGTTGGTAATCACTCTTCTTCTCTGGTTCATGTCGTTGGTAGTTTAAAGTTTGGAGCAGAGAGCGGTCGACCTCCAGCTGATCCCCTTCGAGCTTCGAGTGTTTGGAGTCAAACTTCAGCTCCGTCTGATCTATCGGCCGCAGTGTTTAGGACCAAACCTTCACTGACTCACTCAGCATGCACACAATGGATCACACACCAGGGACAAAGTGTGTGTGTTGACCATATTCCTCGTCTCCGTCAGCAGCCAATTGGTCAGCTCATTAGAGGATCATACATCAGCATTGGCCTGACCTCCCTTCACACTTTCTTTCTCTTTCTGTGACTCAGTTCAGAGCCTGGTCCTCCAAAGTCCACATTCTCAGACCCAACGAAATCTGTTTCATTTCAAAGTTTCCTCCAACAAACAAAGACTTCTTCTGTCTCAATGTGAATGGACAAACTTTTAAATCCTAAAAAAAAAAAAAAACATCTGAGGGTTCAGATGTTTTTGCTCAGTTTTCACCTTTTCTGAAGACTTCATAAACATGCTGCTAATTATTGTCATTGATGATAACTAATGTCAAAACAGCGGAGAAACACTCAGGAAAACTAATGGTGGGGTTACAGGATAGTTACGGGGTCAGGACCTTTCATATCCCCTTGAAACAATTCCTGACCAAGCAGCAGCCTCCATGGCTGTGAAATGAAGCCAACACAGAAAGTGCCAAAAACTGCAGTTCCTCAAACGTCCACTTGAAGCTGGCTCCAGAAGTGAGTCAGTCTCCATAAGTCCCCATGTTAAAATGTCCAACTTCAACTTCACTTCTGGTACAAAAAACAGTTTTGGTCTCTATAGCTAATTTCCCCGTTCATGACAACTGTACTGAGGGTGAATTTACCTGTTCAAATTATATTATGCCTTAAAGTTATGCAGAATTAATAGCGTGGACCCTTTGATTGACAGGTGATTACAGATGGCTTGTTTAAGCACCCAGGCTTCATTCAGCCCACCTCAAATCAGCCAATGATCCATGGTCTTTGTCGATTTTTAAATTAGCTGGGAGGAGGAAGAAGCAGTACTACCAACATGGTGGGCAGAGCCACAGATTTTGCTCTTCAGAAACCTGTGAGTCACGGCACGCATAAGCCGTCCATTCTTTATACTGTCAGTGGTCTTAACGTGATGACATCGAACACATCGTAGTAGGTCGGTATGACCAAAGTCCAGGCGGATCCAGTCTCATTCAGAGAATCAGAATCACTTTTATTGGCCAGGTGTGTGTACACACACATTGAATTTGCTCGTGCATACAGATATAGACACAAGTAGTCTTGCTAAAAAACAAGAAGCCTGACAGGTAAAGGTAAAAAAAAAAGTTCAAGATTTACCTCTGAGATGTGGTGGAACACAAGTAGAAAGTAAAGTACAAGAACTTCAAATTGATACATAAGTACAGTACTTGAGTAAATGACGGACCTACTATAAGTTTCCTCAGATGATCAGAAAGTTGTACATCTCTGCAGGGAAAATGATCATCATTATGTAAAAAAAACCCAAATAAGATCAAAATCAGAACACTAATGTTCATATAAATGCACTCACTGAGGACAAATCGTTATCTTCTAAGCCAAACGTATTCTGAAAATATGAAAAAATATGAAAATGCCTAAAGCCTGTCAATAAACGAAGTGAGAACTGAACACAAAAAGCTTCAGTTCAAAGCTGCAGTATGCTGAAGGAAAATGCTCCTCAGCTGCTGTTTCATGTAAATGTTGTGCAAATTTAAACCAAATCTCTAAAAATGTGTGTAAAATGTAAATCAGTGTTTCTACAAACGAATGCGATGTGAATGTTCTCGAGTGGACGTGAAAAGATGAGATGATGAACGGTCCAGTAACGCCTCTGACACTTTCACAAATTCATTTGTGTCCGCTTTTTATTTAACCGCTGTTATTTCAGCTTTTATTTTGAAGGAATGGAACAAGCCGACAGTGCATCGTCACTGCTGCAAACACAGAGGAGAGAGCAGATTTTATAACTTCATTCTTTATTCTAAAAGTCGTTTTTTAAGAGCCAGCTTCAAGTGGACGTTTGAGGAACTGCAGTTTTTGGCACTTCCTGATATGGCTTCACTTCACAGACAGGGAGGTTGGTGATTGGTTCCTACTGAAGACGTCAAACAAACAAAAGGAAATAGTGTGTTTATTCGGAACTATTTTCAGCGGTGGATTAATCCACATTTGATGTTCCTAGTGCAGCAGTCCCAAACCTTTATTGTGCCATGTACTGGTTTCATGTCAGACAATATTTTCAGGGTGTGGGGGATAAATATGATGAAATACGATGATACGACCGGCATAAAAACAAAAAAAAAGTGCATAAAAAAATACAACTCACCATGACACTGAACTAATGGGAGCCCTGAGCTTGTTTTTCTGCAACGAGCCGGTCCCATCAATGGGAATAATGTGTGTAAATAAACTACACTGTGTTTTTAATGGAGCTCCGTGGCACCACAGAAGAAGAATCAAGCTAACACTTGTCAGCAGAAACCTTCACTATTCGTTTGAAGAAAGTTATAATACCACAGTCATCCTGTGAACACTTGTTCCCAACGTGTTCCGGACTCAAAGTGTAAATGAAATCCGTCACATAACTTTGGATAAAAATCTTTCAGGGAGCGTTCGGTCTGATAGCATCACCTCCTTGAGGACATTTTGACCTTTCGGCTCCTCGTTCAGCTGAATGTTCTGGATAAACTGCACGCGATTCTTTAAATGTGACATTAAACTGCAAAGCTTCAAACCGCCCCTCCACAGCTAAACGCCGCCACAATAAAACACCCCTTTTGTTTTCTAAGCTTTGCTCTTAGAGACGCAGCCAAACAAGAGGAAGCAGCGATACAAACTGTTTGCGTGGCGGCAAAATCGGTGTCCCATCAAGGCCAAATAGCAGCACTATCATCATCATCATCATCATCATCATCATCATCATCATCATGCTGCTATCACTATCACCCGTCTCTCTGCGACACGACGCCTACTTAGGATGCACTTCTGGGGTTTGGATGTCTCTTCGTCTGGCACCCATTTCCCCTCCTGTGTGAAGGCACCGACACCTGGGAAGATTGAACATCCCGTCTCACAGAAGCCCCTTTTGTCAGACTAAATATGTTTCGCTATTTGCCGGCACCATTAGAGAGCAGATTCTTTTTTTTTTTTCTTTTTTAGCATTGTTATGCTCAGAGTATTCATATCACTCTCTCTTTTTCCACTCTGTCGGCTGGAGCGAGGTGGCGGCGGTGGGGGTGGCGGTGGTTGGCGGGGGGCACGGCGGCAGAGGGGCGACGCATTAGCAGCGTTTTAGATGCGTCCGGGGCTGACAGCAGATATTAGCGGCGGGGGAATTTCTCCCGTGTGCCTTTTGTCAGAGAGCTGTCAGTCTATCAGCTTGGCTAAGTTCTGCAGGCTGTTAACTGGGTTTGCTGAAATTGGCTTGTGAGTATTAGGACAATAGCAACAGCAGCGGGGACTAGAGGGGGGACTGTCAGGGTGAGTTAAGTGGGTATATTTTGGAGAATATATATATCCATATATATGTATCCATATATATATATATATATATATATATATATATATATATGTCTGTGTGTGTGTGTGTGTGTACAGTGACAGAAAAGATGGTTCTGCAGTAAATGTCGTGATTCTTTGTGAAGCTCTAATGAGCCAAAGAAATCAGACTGAACTCATGGTTTGATCTGTTTTCATATAACTTTTGGTTCTTAAAAAAGTCTTCCACAGATTCAGCATCACTCTGCTACACATTTGTCAGACTAGCATCAAAACAGACCCGAGATATCATCTTCTTCTTCCTTGTCAAAATCTGATGTCTGCACTACCCGCAGTGCAACTCAGCCCCCAACAGTTGGGTGGGACCAAGTGACAACCTCTGTGGCTGTTAAGGAAGTACCAAAAACTGCAGTTCCTCGAACATCCACTTGAGGCTGGC